>BJKM01000142.1:0-60000 GCA_015082035.1 Chaenogobius annularis
CAAAACAGCCAGGCCAAAGCCCCCACAGTCTAGCGTGTATCAAAACCTCTCCTTTCTGGGAAAAGACTGGGCTCAAACCTGGCCCCAAAAGGGCAAAAACGTCCTGGCCAAAGCCCACAGAGTCTTGCCTGACCCAAAAGCCTCCTTCCAGGGTAAATCTTGGCACCAAACCTGCCACACAAGGGCCAAACGGACGAGGCCAGTGCCCCAGAGTCTAGCTTGAATCAAAATTCAACTTTCTGGGCTAAGATGAGTCAAAAGCTTGGCCCCAAAAATGGACAAAAGGACCAGGGAAAAACCTCCAGAGTCTAGCCTACAACAAAAGCACTCCTTTTTGGGTAAATCTTGGCACCAAACTGTCCCAAAGAGGGTCAAAAGGACCAGCCAAAATCCCCCAGGTCTAGCCTGAATCAAAGCCCTCCTTCCTGGGGTAAGTCTGGGCACTAACATGGCTGCTAAAAGGGGCAAAAAGGACCAAGCCAGATTCCTCTGAGTCTATCCTGAATGAATTCTCCTTTGTGGGCTAACATTGGTCAAAAGCCTGCCCAAAAATCTAAAAGAACAGCCAAAAGTCCTGAATTTTGAGGGTAAGTTTTTGCAATAACCTGGCCCTAAAAGGTCCAAAAGGAATAGTCAAGTGCCCCAGAGTCTAGCCTGAATCAAAATTCTCCTTTATTTGGCTAAGATTGGTCACAACACAGGACCAAAAAGGCAAAAAAGAACATGGAAATGCCCGAGTGTACCTGAATTGAAACCTCCTTTCCTGGCTAATCTTGGCAACAGACTGGATCAAATAGGGCCAAAATGACAAGGCCAGAGCCCCTAGAGTCTTGCCTGAATAGAAGCTCTCCTTCCTGTGGTAAGTCTTTGCACCATCCAAACCCCAAAAGGGCAAAAAGGACAAGCCAAATGCCCGCAGAGTCTACCCTGAATCAAAGCCCTCCTTTCCTGGCAAAGCCTTTGAACCAACCTGGCCCAAAAAAGGCCAAACAGACCAGGCCAGAACGCCCAGAGACTAGTCAGAATCAAAACCCTTGTTCTGACATAAGTCTTTTCACAATCAGCCTGCCCCCAAAAGTGCCAAAGGGACCAGGGAAATGTCCCCAGAATCTAGCCTGAATTAATCCCCTTCTTTCTGGGGTTAAGTCTTAGCACCAACCTAAACCAAAAAGGACCAAAAGGTCAGGTCAGATTCCCCAGAGTCTAGCCTGAATCAAAGCACTCCTTTCCTGGCCAAGACCGGGCACCAACCTGAGCCCAAAAGGGCAAAAGGACCAGGCCAGAGCCCAGAGAGTCTAGATTAAGACAAAGCTTGACCCCAAAGGGCCAAAGGACCAGAGAAATCGCTCCAGAGTGTAAGCTGAAACAAAGCCCTCCTTTCCTGGCTAAGTCTTGGACCCAACTTGATCCAAAAGGGCCAAACGGACCAGGCCAGAGCCCCATGAGTCTATCATGAATCAAAACCGTTTTCTCTAGGTCTTGGCACTAACCTGCCCCTAAAAGGGCCAAACGGACCAGCACAGAACCCCCAGAGTCTAAGAATAAAAATTCTACATTACATAGCTAAGTGGTCACAACACTGGCCCTAAAAGGGTCGAAAAGGACCAGGCAAAAGTCCCCAAGTTAAACCTGTCGTCAAATTTCTCCTTTCTGGCTCAAGACTTGGTACAAGCCTGGCCCAGAAAGGGCAAAAAGGACGAGAACAGAGCCCCCTGAATCAAAAACCTTTTCTTGGCAAAGTCTTTCACCAGCCTTGCCCAACAAAGCCAAAAAGGACCAGGTCCTCACTTCTGAATCTAGATTGAATAAAGCCCTCTTTTCTGGCACTGAGTCAGCAGGTCCAACCTGGTCTCCGAAAAACGGACCTGGAAGTTGCACCCAGAGTCTACCCTGAATCAAAGCCCTCCTTCACTGGCCTTATTAACCAATAAAAAAAGCCAAACACCAGGGCAAAGCGCCCAGTTTCCTTGCAAAAACCAACCTGGCCCCAAAAGTCTTTTGAGCCAAACTGACCAGGCCATAAAGCCCCAGAATCTAGCCTGAAATAAGCCTGAATTAATCCTTCCCTTCCTTCCTCATGTAAGTCATAGCACACTAACCTGGCCCCAAAAAGGCCAAAAGGACCAGGCCAGAGCCCCCTGAGTCCATCCTGAATTAAAATTATCCTTTTTGAGCCAACATTGGTTAAAAGCCTTTTGTAAAGTTTGTTCATTGACAATGGCAATAAACCCTTTCTGATTCTTATTCTGAAGCCTGGCCCCGAAATGGCATAAAGGACCAAGAAAAAGCCCCCTGACACTAACCAGAATTAGAAGCCCTCCTTTTTGGTTTAAGTTTTAGACCCAGCCTGGACCCAAAAGGGCAAAACAGGACCAGGAAAATGGCTCCAATGTCTAGCCTGAATCAAAGCCCTCCTTTCCTGGCTAACTCTTGGACCCAACCTGATCAAAAAGGGCCAAACGGACCAGGCCAGAGCCCCCTGAGTCTAGCCTAAATAAAAGCCCTTCTTCCTTGGGAAAGTCTTTGCACTAACTTGGCCCCAAGAGGGAAAAAAGAACCAGCCCAGAGCCCCGTGAGTTTAGCTTGAATCAAATTTCTCCTTCACTTGAATAAGATTGGTCACAACACTGGCCTCTAAAGGGCCAAACGGACTTGGCGAAAAGCACCCGGAGTCTCGTCTGAATCAAAAACCTTGTTTTTGGCATGTCTTTTCACCAGCATGTCACCAAAAACCCCTGGAGTCTTTCCTGAATAAAATCCCTCTTTCCTAGGGTAAGTCTTAGCACCAACCTAAACCCAAAAGGGCCAAAGGACCAACAAAAAGCCCCAGAGTCTAAGCTGAAACAAAGCTCTCCTTTCTTGGCTAAGTCTTGGCACCAGCAGGTTAAAAAAAGAACCAAAAGGACCATGGAAATTGCTCCAGAGACTGGCCTTATTAAAAAGCCCTCCTTTCCGTGTTTAATTTTGAAACCAACCTGGCCCCAAAAAGGCCAAACGAACCAGGCCAGAGCCCCCAGAATCTAGCCTGAATAAAAGCCTTCCTTTCCTCATATAAGTCATAGCACACTAACCCGGCCCAAAAAAGGCCAAAAGGACCAGGCTAGAGCCCCCTGAGTCTATCATGAATCAAAATTCTCCTTTTTTAGCCAACATTTGTCATAAGCAAGGCCCCGAAAGAGCCAAAAGGACCAAGAAAAAGCCCCCTGAGTCCAACCAGAATTAAAAGCTCTCCTTTTGGTTTAAGTTTTAGATCCAGCCTAGACCCAAAAGGGCTAAACGGACCAGGGAAATGGCTCCAGTGTCTAGCCTTAATCAAAGACCTGCTTTCCTGGCTAAGTCTTGGACCCAAACTGATCCCAAAAGGGCCAAATGGACCAGGCCAGAGCGCCCAGAGTCTAGTCCGAATCAAAAACCTTGTTTTAGGCATAAGTCTTTTCACCAGCCTGTCACCAAAAGCCCCTATAATCTTGCCTGAATAAATCCCTCCTTCCTGGGGAAAGTCTTTGCACTAACTTGGACCCAAGAGGGGGAAAAAGAACCAGCCCAGAGCCACATAAGTCTAGCCTGAATCAAATTTCTCCTTTACTTGAATATTATTGGTGAAAGCACTGGCCCCAAAAGGGCCAAAAGGACAAGGCAAAGTCCCCCTGAGTCTACCCTGAATCAAAACCCTCCTTTCTTGGCTAAGTCTTGGCACCAGCCGGGCTCAAATAGGGCCAAAATGACAAGGCCAAAAGCCCCTAGAGTCTTGCCTGAATAAAAATTCAACTTTACATGGCTAAGATTGGTCACAACACTGGCCCTAAAAGGGTCCAAAGGACCAGGCAAAAGCCCCCAGAGTTTAACCTGCGTCAAAGCTCTCCTTTCTGGGTTAGGACTTGGTCCTAGCCTGGCCCCAAAAGGGTAAAAAGGACGCGGCCAGAGCCCCCAGAGTGTAGCCTGAATCAAAACCCTCCTTTCTTAGCAAAGTCATGGCACTTGCCTGTCAAAAACGTCCCAAAAGGACCAGGAAATTCACTGCTGAGTCCAGCCTGAATCAAAGCCCTCCTTTCCTGGAAAAGTCATTGAACCAACCTGCCCGGAAAAAGGCCTAACAGACCAGGCCAGAGAGCCCAGAGTCTAGTCCTAATCAAAAACCTTGTTTTTGGCATAAGTCTTTTCACCAGCCTGTCACCAAAAGCCCCTAGAGTCTTGCCTGAATAAAATCCCTCCTTCCTGGGGTAAGTCTTGGTACCATTAGGCCAAAAAAAAGGACCAAAAGGACCATGGAAATTGCTCCAGAAACTTGCCTTATTAAAAAGCCCTCCTTTCCTTGCGAAATTTTGAAACCAACCTGGCCCCAAAAGAGCCAAAAAGGACCAGGCCAGAGCCACCAGAATCTAGCCTTAATAAAAGCCTTGTTTCCTCAGGTAAGTCATAGCACACTAACCTGGCCACAAAAAGGCAAAAAGGACCAGTCCAGAGCCCCCTGAGTCTATCATGAATCAAAACCCTTGTTTCTGGCATAAGTCTTTTCACCAGCCTGTCACCTAAAGGGTAAAAAGGACCAGCCAAATGCCCAAAGAGTCCACCCTGAATCAAAGCCCTCCTCTCCTGACTAAGTCTTTGAACCAACCTGGCCCGAAAAAGGCCAAAAAGACCAGGGCAGAGCGCCCTGAGTCTAGACTGAATCAAAACCCTCCTTTCTCAGCAAAGACCAGGCACATACCCGAACCCCCAAAAAGGGCCAAAAGGACCAGGCCAGAGCCCCAAGAGTCTATGATACAAAAGCTAAGTCCTGCCACCAAGCCAAACAACCAGAAAAATCACTCCAGAGTCTAGCCTGAATGAAAGGCCTCCTTTTTGGGTTCTATTACTGCACAAACCTGGCCACAAAAGGGCCAAAAGGACAATGTCAGAACGCCCAGAGACTAGTCTTAATCAAAACTCATGTTTCTGACATAAGTCTTTTCACCAGCCTTTTCACAAAGCTTGAAAAGGAACATGGAAATGGCCCAAGCGTCTAGCCTTAATCAAAGTCCTCCTTTCCTGGCTAATCAAAGCAGTCCTTCCTGGGGTAAGTTTTTGCACTAACCTGTCCTCAAAAGGGCCAAAAGGACATGCCAAATTCCCAGAGAGTCTAGCCTGAATCAAAACTCTCCTTTCTGAGGTAAGTGTTGGCACCAGCCTGTCCCCAAAGGGGCGAAAAGGACCAGGCCAAAAGCCCCCTGAGTCTAGCCTGAAACCAAGCCCTCCTTTCTTTGGTAAGTCTTGGCATCAGCCTATCTGCAAAATGGCCAAAAGGAACATGGAAATGGCCCCAGCTTCTAGCCTGAATTAAAATCCTCCTTTCCTGTCTAAGTCTTGGACCCAACGTAGCCGTACAATGGCCAAACAGACCAGGCAGGAGCCAACAGAGTCGAACCTGAATTCAACCCCTCCTTCCTCGGATGAGTTTTTGCACTAACCTGGCCCTAAAAGGTCCAAAAGGAACAGGCAAGTGCCCCAGAGTCTAGCCTGAATCAAAGCTCTCCTTTTTGGGTTAAGACTTGGCACCAACTTGAATCTAAAAGGGTCAAACAGACCAGTCTAGAGCCCCCAGACTCTAGTTTGAAAAAAAGCCTACCATCTTGAGATAAGTTTTGGCACCAGCCTGGCCCAAAAAGTCCTCAAAGGACAATAAAAAATGCTCTAGAATCAAGCCTGAGTCCTTTCCTGGCCAAGTCTTCAAACCAACCCGGCCCCAAAGAGGCCAAACGGAATAGTCGAGAGCCCCCAGGGACTAGCCTGAATCAAAACCCTCCTTCCTGGGTTAAGTCTTGTTACCAATTTGACCCAAAACGGCCAAATAACCAAGGCCTGAGAGTCTAGTTGGAGTCAAACCCTCTTTTTTGGGAAAAGACTCGGCACAAGCCTTGCAACAAAAGGACCAAAAGAACAAGCCAGTGTGTTCAGAGTCTTGCCTGATTCAAAGCCTTCCTGTCTGGGAAGTTTTAGATCCAACCATGCCCAAAAATGGCACAATGGACCAGGCCAGTCCCCCCAGAGTCTAGCCAACTTTCTGGGCTAAGTCTTTACATCAGCCAGTCCCCAAAAGGACCAGTCAAAAGCCCCCAGAGTCTAACTTGAATCAAAGCATTCCTTCCTGTGGTATGTCTTGGCACTAACTAAGCCCCATAATGGCTAAAAGGCCCAGGCCAGAGCCCCAAGAGTCTAGCCTGAAACAAAGCTCTCCTTTCAGGGGTAAATTTTGGCACTGACCTGTCACCAAAAGGGCCTAAAAGAACAGGCCTTGCTCTCTGGGCTAAGTTTTAGATCCAACCATGCCCAAAAAGGGCCCAATGGACCAGGCCAGTGCCCCCAGAGTCTAGCTTGTGTCAAAGCTCTCCTTTCTGGGTGAAGACTTAGCACCAACCTGCCCTAAAAAGTTCCAAAAGGACAAGGCCAGTGCCACCAGAGTCCCACCTGAATCAAAGCCCTCCTTTCCTGGCCAATTCGTGAAACCAACCTGGCCCCGAAAGGGCCAACCCGTTCAGGGCAGAGCCCCCAGAGTCCAACCTGTATAAAAGACCTTCTTTCTGGGCTAATTCTTTGCACCAGCCGGTCCCCAAAAGATCCAAAAGGATCTGCCAAAAGCCCAGAGAGTCTAGCCTGAATCAAAATAATCTTTTTGGGCTACTTTTGAGCACATGCCTGGCCCCAAGAGGGACAATAAGGACCAGACCAGTGCCCCCATAGTCTAGCTTGTGTCAAAGCTCTCCTTTCTGGGTTAAGACGTAGCACCAGCCTGCCCCTAAAAGTGCCAGAAGGACAAGGCCAGAGCCCCCAGAGTGTACCCACCTTTCTTGGCTAAGTCTTTGCACCAGCCATTCCCAAAAAGGACCAGCCAAATGAGTCTAGCCTGAATCAAAGCCTTCCTTCCTGTGATATGTCTTGGCACTAACTAGGCCCCAAAATGGCTAAAAGGACCAGATAAGAACCCACAGAATTGAGCCTGAATCAAATAAATCCTTTCTGGGCTAACTCTGGTCACATCTCTGGCCCCAAAAGGGCAAAAAGGACAGGCAAAAAGCCCTCATAATCCAGCAGGAATCAAAGCCCTGCTTTTTGGGTTAAGTCTTTTCACCAGCCAGTCCCGAAAAGTCCCAAAAAGACCAGGCCAGAGCCCCATGACCCCAAAATTGCGAAAAGGACAAGGCCAGTGCCACCAGAGTCCCGCCTCAATAAAAACCCTCCTTTCCTGGCCAATTCTTGAAACCAACCTGGCCCCGAAAGGGCCAACCCGTTCAGGGCAGAGCCCCCATAGTCCAACCTGTACAAAAGACCTTCTTTCTGGGCTAATTCTTTGCACCAGCCAGTTCCCAAAGTCCTCAAAAGACCAGGCCAGAGCCCCCAGAGTCTAGCCTGACTTAAAACAATCCTTTTGGGGCTATTTTTGGTTACATGCCTGGCCCCAAAAGGTCAAAAAGGACCGGCTAAAAGCCCACATAGTATAGCCTAAATCAAAGCCCTCATTTCTTGGCTACGTCTTGGCGCCTGCCTAGCTCCAAAAGTCCCAAAAGGACCAGGCAAAGACCAGGCCAGAGCCCCAGAGTCTTGCCTGACTCTAAATAATCCTTTCTGGGCTATTTTTGGTCACAGGCCTGGCCCCTAAAGGGCAAAAAGAACCGGCCAAAAGCCCAAAGATTATAGCCTGAATCAAAGTGTTTGTTTGTTGGCTAAGTCTTGGCACCAGCCTGGCTCCAAAAGTCCCTAAAGGATCATGGAAACGGCTCCAGAGTCTAGCCTGAATCAAAGCTCTCATTTCGTGGCTCAGTGTTGGACCCAACCCGATCCGAAAATGGCCAAAAGAACCAGGCCAGAGACCCCAGAGTCTAGCCTGAAACAAAGCCTTCCTTTCTGTGGTAAGTATTTAAAGAAGCTTGTCAAAAAAATGGACAGTGCCCCCAGAGTCCAGCCTGAAACAATACCCTAATTTCTGGGCTAATGCTTTGAACTAACCTGGCCCCAAAACGGTCAAATGACCCAGGCCAGAGGCCCCAGAGTCTAGCCTGAATCAAAGTCTTCCTTTCCAGGCCAAGTCTTTAAACCAACATGGCCCCCGAAAGGGCCAAACGGAAAAGGCCAGAGCCCCCAGAGCCCAGCCTGAATATAAGCCCTCCATCCTGGGTTAAGTCTTCAAGGGGTAAGTCTTCGCACCAATCTGGCCCCAAAAGGGCAAAAAGGACAAGCCAAAAGCCCTCATAATCTAGCCTGACTCAAAGCCCTGCTTTCTGGGTTAAGTCTTGGCACCAGCCAGTCCCCAAAAGTCCTCAAAAAACCAGGCCAGAGCCCACAGAGTCTCGCCTGACTCAAAATAATCCTTTTTGGGCTATTTTTGGTTACATGCCTGGCCCCAAAAGGGCAAAAGGGACCGGCCAAAAACCCACAGTGTTTAGCTTGAATCAAAGCCCTCCTTTAATGGCTAATTCTTGGAACCAGCCTGGCTCGAAAGGTCCCAAAAGGACCAGGGAAATGGCTCTAGAGTCTAGTTTGAATCAAAGCCCTCGTTTCGTGGCTAAGTCTTGGGTCTTGGCGCCAACATGGCCCCAAAAGGGCCTAAAGGACCAGGCAAAAGCCCCCAGAGTCTATCTTGAAAAGAAACCCTTCTTTCTAGGATAAGACTGGCCACAAGCCGGTCCCCAAAAGGGACAAAAGGACCAGGCGAGAATCCCCAGAGTCTGCCCTGAATAAAAGCCCTGCTTTCGGAGCTAAATCTGGGAACCAGCCTGTTCCCAAGAGGGCCAAAAGGAACAGCCAATTGCCCACAGAGTCTAGACTGAAACAAAGCCCTCCTTTCTATTCAGTCTTTGTACCAGCTTGGCCCCATAAGGGCCAAATGAACCAGGCCAGAGCCCCCAGAGTCTAGCCTGAATAAAAATTCTTCTTTCTGGATTGAGATTGTTCACAAGCCTTACCTCAAAAGGGCCAAAAGGACCGCAACTGGCCTGAAACCAAGCCCTCGTGTACTTTTTTCAGATCTAACAATTCACGTTTCATGAGCTGTAAGAACTGATCCTATAGTAAAACCATTGAAAACAGCTAAAACTCAAAATAGCAACATGATAGGTTCAAACTTTAAAGACATATCGTGTAGAATGACAAGTCCTACTCACTCAGCAAATATGGTTTAGGAAACACGCTTACTTCTTTCAGACCTCTTCAAGAGCCTGAAAATGCATATAAGGCAATAAAAACAAAATAACAACTATAACTCAAAAATGCATAAATATAACTCAAAAATTTAAAAGACATATTGAGTACATTGACAACATCCACTTCCTCAGCAAATTTGGTTCATATATCTCTTGAAGTTTTTTTCAGAACTCACAATCAACGTTTCATGAGCTGTAAGAGCTGATCCTGCAGTAAACCATTAAAAACAGCTATAACTCAAAAACGGAACATGATAGCCCTAAATTTTAAAAGATATATTGAGTACATTGACAACATCTACTTGCTTTGGTTCCATTTATCTCTGTAGTTTTTTCAGAACTCACAGTCAACATTTTATGTGTTTACTGCAGTATCCAGCTCTTACAGCTATGAAATGTTTGTAGTTCTGAAAAAATTAACGAGATAATGAACAAATTTGCTGCAGAATAGATGTTGTCAATAGTACTCAATATAATGTTAATTTAGAGCGTTTTTGATATATACCATTTCTTCTACAAAAGTATGTATTTATTTATCATCCTTCATTTTCTAACCTGCTTTTTCCCGTTAGATTGCGGGTGACTGGAGCCTAAGGCCTTTGGGCCATAGGCGGGGTACACCCTGGACAGTGGCCAACTCGTCACAGGGCCAACACAGAGACATAGACAACCATTCACTCTCACACTCATTCACTTGGGCCAATTTCCAGTTGCCAATTTACCTAACACATGTATGTCTTTGGACGGTGGGAGGAACCCACGGTAACACGGGGAGGACATGCAGACTCCACCCAGAGAGATCATGTGATGTAATGTTCACACAGGAATCGAACCCATGATTTCCTTCTTGGGAGGCGAGAGCTCTAACCGCTCTGCCACCGTGCACCCCAAATTATTATTATTATTTTTTTTTTTTAAATAGTACTGGAGATATCTAAAACATATTTGGTAAATAAGTAGGACTCGTCCTTCTACACAATATGTCTTTTAAAGTTTAAGTTTAAGAAAGGAGGGCTTTGTTTCAGGATTGACTCTTGCCTGGTCCTTTTGGCCATTTTGGTGACAAGCTTCTAAAATACTTACAACAGGAAGAAGGGCTTTGATTCAGGCTCCTTTTGGCCATTTCTGGGACCGGCTGGTGCCAAAACTCACCCCAGAAACGAGGGCTTTTATTCAGCCCAGACTCTGTGGGCTCTGGCCTGGTCCTTATTTCTTTTTGCCCTTTTGGGGCCAGGCTTTTGACCAAAGTTTGCCCAGAAAGGATTGTTTTAATTCAGTTTGGACTCTTGGGAATCTGGCCTGGTCATTTTAGCCATTTTAGGACCAAGTTAGTGCCGAGACTTTCCACAGGAAGTAGGTCTTGGATTCAGGTTGGATTTTGGGGCTTTTGCCTGGTCCTTTTGGATCTTTTGGGGCCAGACTTGTGACCATTGTTCGGCAACAAAGGATAATTTTATTCAGGATAGTCTCAGAGGCTCTGGCCTGGTCCTTTTTGCCCTTTTGGGGCCAGGCTGGTGGCAAAACTTAACCCAACTCTGGGAGCTCTGGGAGCTCTGGCCTTGTCCGTTTGGCCCTTTCGGGGCCAGTTGGTGCCAAGACTTAACCCAGGAAGGAGGGTTTTGATTCAGGCTAGTGTCTGGGGGCTCTGGCCTGTTCCGTTTGGCCTTTCTGGGGCCAGGTTGGTTCAAAGACTTAGCCCGGAACGGAGGGCATTGTTTCAGGCTTGACTCTGGAGCCATTTACCTGGTCCTTTTGGGATTTTTGGAGCCAAGCTGGTGCCCAGACTTAGCCAAGAAACGAGGATTTTGATTCAGCCTAGACTCCGTGGTCCTTTTTTCTTTTTTGCCAGGCTTTTGACCAAAGTTTGCCCAGAAAGGATTGTTTTAATTCAGGGTTGACTCTGGGGGCTCTGGCCTGGTCCTTTTAGCCCTTTTGGGACCAGGTTAGTGCCAAGACTTACCACAGGAAATAGGTCTTTGATTCGGGCTGGTCCTTTTGGATCCTTTGGGGCCAAGCTTGTGACCATTGTTAGGTTACAAAGGAGAATTTTGATTCAGGATAGTCTCAGGGGCTCTTGCTTGGTCCTTTTTGCCCTTTTGGGGCCAGGCTGGTGCAAAGACTTAACCCAGAAAGTAAGGCTTTGATTCAGGATAGACTCTGAGGGCTTTTGGCCTGTCCTTTTTGCCCTTTTGGGGCCAGAGATGTGACCAAAGTTAGCCCAGGAAGGATTATTTTGATTCAGGCTAGAATCTGGGGCCTTTTGGTAGGTTCTTTTGGTGATTTTGGGGACAAGCTTTTTGTGAGTTTTTCCCCAGAAAAGAGGGTTTTGACTCAAACTAGACTCTGAGGGCTCTGGCCTGGGTCATTTGGCCGTTTTGGGGCTATGTTGGTTCAAAGCATTAGCCCAGAAAGGAGGGCTTTGTTTCAGGCTAGACTCTGGGGGCTCTCTCCTGGTCCGTTTGGCAATTTTGGGATCGGGTTGGGTCCAAGACTTAGCCATGAAATGAGGGCTTTGATTCAGGCTAAAGACTGTGGGTCCTTTTTGCCCTTTTGGGGCCAGGCATGTGCTCAAAAATGTGCTCAAAGGATTATTTTGATTCAGGCTAGACTCTGGGGGCTTTTGGCAAGTCCTTTTGGGTCTTTTGGGGACTGGCTGATGCAAAGAATTAGCCCAGACAGGAGGTCTTTTATTCAGGCAGGACTCTGGGGGCTCTGGCCTGGTCGGGCTGGCCCTTTCGGGGCCAGGTTAGTTTCAAGAATTGGCCAGGAAAGGAGGGATTTGATTCAGGCTTGTCTTTTGAGGCTTTTTCCTGGTCCATTTGGAAAGTTTGTGGCCAGGTTGGTGTCAAGACTTATCCCAGAAAAGAGGGCGTTGTTTCAGATGGGACACTGGGGGCACTAACCTTGTCCCTTTGGCCATTTTGGGGCCATGGGGCTCTGGCCTGGTTTTTTTGGGACTTTTCGAGACTGGCTGGTGAAAAGACTTAGCCAACAAACGACCGCTTTGATTCAGGCTGTACTCTGGGGGCTTTTGGCACGTCCTTTTGGTGCTTTTGGGGCCAGACTTTTTCTGAGTTTTTCCCCAGAAAAGAGGGTTTTGACTCAAGCTAGACTACGTGGGCTCTGGCCTGGGTCATTTGGCCGTTTTGGGGCCAGGTTGGTTCAAAGCATTAGCCTAAAAAGGAGGGCTTTGTTTCAGGCTGGACGATTGTAGCACTCGCCATTTTTGTGACAAGCCTCTTATAATACTTACCACAAAAAGGAAGGCTTTGTCTCAGGCTAGACTCTGGGGGTTTTGTCCTGGTCTGTTTGGCAATTTTGGGATCGGGTTGGGTCCAAGACTTAGGCACGAAATGGGGGCTTTGATTCAGGCTAGACTCTGGAGCCATTTCCCTGGTCCTTGCGGGACTTTTGGAGAGGGCTTTGTTTCAGGCGGGACTCTGGGGACACTGGCCTTGTGCTTTTGGCCATTTTGGGGCATGGTCTTTTTGGGACTTTTCGGGACTGGCTGGTGAAAAAACATAGCCAACAAACAATCGCTTTGATTCAGGCTATACTCAGGGGTGTCCAAACTTTTTTCACAGAGGGCCGCATTTTGAAACTTATAAGGAGCAGAGGGTCACAGACAACCCGACAATAAAGTGAATTTGAAATTTGAAATTTTGCCTTTGACATAGTTTTGATGGGCCTCCACACCTTTAATAAGACTTGCAACATTTATATTAGGTTGGTATAACATCAGAATGTTTCAATGTTACAGTAAAAAGTACTACTTTTTGTTCTTTGGACCAATTTAGCAGGAAGCAGGAGGGCCAACAAAAATTAGTCTGAGGGCCGCATTCGGCCCTCGGGCCGTAGTTTGGACATGCCTGCTCTATGGGCTTTTGGCCGGTCCTTTGTGCCCTTTTGGGGCCAGAGAAGTGACCAAAGTTAGCCCAGAAAGGAATATTTTGATTCAGGCTAGACTCTGGAGCCATTTCCCTGGTCCTTTTGGGACATTTGGAGCCAGGCTGGTGCCAAGACTCAGTCAAGAAACGAGGGGTTTTATTCAGGCTAGACTCTGGGGGCTCTGGCATGGTCCTTTAAGCCATTTTGGGACCAGTTTAGAGCCAAGAACTACCAAAAGAAGGAGGGCTTTGATTCGGGCTGGACTCTTGGGGCGTTTCCCTGTTTGTTTTTTTTAATCTTTTGAGGCCAGGCTTGTGATCATTGCGAGGCAACAAAGGAGAATTGTGATTCAGGATAGTCTCGGGGCTCTGGCCTGGTCCTTTTGACCATTTTGGGGCCAGGCTGGTGCCAAGACTCACCCCAGAAAGGAGAGCTTTGTTTCAGGCTAGACTTTGGGGTCTCTGGCCTGGCCCTTTTTGCCATCTTGGGGCCAGGTTGGTGCCAAGACTTACCCCTTGAATGACGGCTTATATTCAGGCTAGACTCTGGGGGCTCTGGCCTGGGTCATTTGGCAATTTTGAGGCCAGGTTTGTTCAAAGCATTAGCCCAGAAAGGAGGGCATTGTTTCAGGCTGGACTCTGGGGAAACTGGCCATTTTTGTGACAAGCTTCTTCAAGTGTTTTGAATCAGGTTATACTCTGTGGGCTTTTCGCAGGTTCTTTTTGCACTTTAGGGGCCAGACTTTTGACCAAAGTTTGCCCGAAAGGATTATTTTAATTCAGGTTAGACTCTGGGGGCTCTGGCCTGGTCCTTTTAGCCATTTTGGGACCAGGTTAGTGCCAAGACTTACCACAGGAAGTAGGTTTCTGATTCAGGCTGGAGTCTTGGGGCTTTTTACTGGTCCTTTTGGATCTTTTTGGGCCAGGCGTGTGACCAGTGATAGAAAACAAAGGAGAATTTTGTTTCAGGATAGTCTCAGGGGCTCTGGCCTGGTTCTTTCTGCCCTTTTGGGGTTAGGGTGGTGAAAAGACTTAACCCAGAAATCAGGGTTTTGATTCTGCCAAGATTTACCCCTTGAATGACGGCTTATATTCAGGCTAGTCTCTGGGGGCACTAGTCTGGTCCATTGTGCCCTTTTTGGGCATGGTTAGATCTAAAACTTAGCCCAAAGAGTAAGGCTTTGAATGAGTCTAGACTCTGAAGGCACTGTACTTTTAGGCCCTTTTGGTGACAGGTCAGTGCCAAGATTTACCCCAAAAAGGAAACCTTTCTTTCAGTCTAGACTCTTGGGGCTCTGGCCTGGTTCTTTTGGCCCTTTTGGGACCAGGTTGGTGCTAGGACTTACTGCAGAAAGGAGGGCTTTGTTTCAGGCGGGACTCCGTCCAACCTGGAAAAGGAAAGGTTTACTGCAGTAAATCTATACACCAGCGTTTCAACAAAAGGGCTAAAAATAAAAAATTTTTGGCCCCCAGAGTCTAGCTTGAATCAAAGTCCTCCATTTTGGGCTGAGATTTAGATCCAACCTGGCCCAAAAGGGCAAAAAGGACCAGGCCAGAGCCCCCAGAGTCCAGCCTGAAACAAAGCCCTCCTTTCTTGGCTAAGTCTTGGCACCAGCCTGGCCCAAAAAGTCCCTAAAGGACACTAAAAATCGCTCTAGAGACTATCCTGAATCAAAAAGCTCCTTTGTTGCCTAACAATGGTCACAAGCTTGGCCCAAAAAGATCGAAAAGGACAAGGCAAAAGACCCAAGAGTCTAGGCTGAATCAAAGCACTCCTTCCTGTGGTATATCTTGACACTAACCTGGTCCCAAAATGGCTAAAAGGACCAGGCCAGAGCCCCCAGAATCCAACCTGAATTAAAATAATCCTTTATGGGCTAACTTTGGTCACAGACCTGGCCCCAAAAGGGCAAAAAGGACCGGCTAAAAGCCCATAGAGTATAGCCAAAATCAAAGCCCTAATTGCTTGGCTACGTTTTGGTGCCTGCCTGGCTCCAAAAGTCCCAAAAGGACCAGGCAAGAGCCCCCAGAGTCCAGCAGGAAACAAAGCCCTCCTCTCTGTTTTTTATTTTTTTATTTTTAGAATCTTGTCACAGAAATGGCCAGTGCCCTGAGAGTCCAGCCTGAATCAAAGGCCTCCTTCCTGGGTTAGGTCTTGGTACCAACCTGGCCCCAAAACGGCCAAATGACCCAGTCCAGAGCCCTCAGAGTCTACCTTGAGTCAAAACCCTCTTTTCTGGGAAAAGACTCGGCACAAGCCTAGCCCCAAAAGGACCAAAAGGACCTGACCAGAGCTCTCAGAGACTGGCCTGAATCAAAACCCTCCTTTCTGGGCTCAGTCTTTTAACAAGCTTGACACGAAAGTCGCCAAAGGAACCAGGCCAGTGCCCCCAGAGTCCTGACTGCAACAAAGCCCTCTTTTCTGGGATAAGTCTTGGCACCAACCTGGCCCCAAACTTTCCAAAAGGACCAGCCAAATCCCCAAAAGACAAGCCTGAATCAAAGCCCTCCTTTCCTGTCCAATTCTTAAAACTAACCTGGCCCAGAAAGGGCCAACCCGACAAGGCCAGAGCCCCCAGAGTCCTGCCTGAATATAAGACCTCCATTCTGGGCGAATTCTTTGCACCAGCCAGTCCCCAAAAGACTCCAAAGGACTGCCAAAAGCCCCCAGAGTCTAGCCAGACTAAATATTCCTTTCTGGGCTATTTTTAGTCACAGGCCTGGTCCCTAAAGGGCAAAAAGAACCAGCCAAAAGCCCAAAGATTAAAGCCTGAATCAAAGTTCGTTTGTTGGCTAAGTCTTGGCACCAGCCTGGCTCCAAAAGTCCCTAAAGGATCATGGAAACGGCTCCAGAGTCTAGCCTGAATCAAAGCCCTCATTTCGTGGCTAAGTGCTGGACGCAACCCGATCCGAAAATGGCCAAAAGGACCAGGCCAGAGCCCCCAGAGTCTAGCCTGAAACAAAGCCTTCCTTTCTGTGGTAAGTATTTAAAGAAGCTTGTCAAAAAAAATGGACAGTGCCCCCAGAGTCCAGCCTGAAACAATACCCTAATTTCTGGGCAAATGCTTTGAACCAACCTGGCCCCAAAACGGTCAAATGACCCAGGCCAGAGGCCCCATAGTCTAGCCTGAATCAAAGCCTTCCTTTCCAGGCCAAGTCTTTAAACCAACCTGGCCCCAGAAAGGGCCAAACGGAAAAGGCCAGAGCCCCCAGAGCCCAGCCTGAATATAAGCCCTCCATCCTGGGTTAAGTCTTCCAGGGGTAAGTCACCAACCTGGCCGCAAAATGGCAAAAAGCTAGACTTTGGGGCCAGAGACCTAAAAGTCTTGCCTGAAACAAAGCTATCCTTTCTGGGGTGAGTCTTGGCAACAGCCTGAGCCCAAAAGGGCCAAAAGGACCAGGCCTGAGCCCCGAGACTATCCTGAATTAAAATTATCCTTTGTTGCCTAGTAATGATCACAAACCAAGGGTAAAAAAACAAACAGCGAAAATCCCCAAGAGTCCAGCCTGAATCAAAGCCCAACTTCTTTTGGTAAGTCTTGGAACTAAACTGGTCCCAAAATGGCTAAAAGGACCAGGCCAGAGGCCCCAGAATTAAGCCTTATTGAAAGTCTTCGTTTCTTGGCTAAGTCTTGGCACTAGCCTGGCTCCAAATGTCCCAAAAGGACCAAGGAAAATGGCTCCAGAGACTCTTCTGAATCAAAGCCCTCCTTTCCTGGTTAAGCCTTGGACCCAACCTGATCTGAAAAGGGCCAAACGGACAAGGCCAAAGCCCCCAGAGTCCAGCCTGAAAGAATGCCCTTCTTTCTGGGGTAAATCTTGGCACCAGCCTGGCCCAAAAAGTCCCCAAAGGACAATAAAAATTGCTCTAGAGTCAAGCCTGAGTCAAAGCCCTCCTTTCCTGGCCAAGTCTTGAAACCAACCTGGCCCCAAAAAGGCCAAACGGAACAGGCCAGAGCCCCCAGGGACTAATCTGAATCAAAATCCTCCTTCCTGGGTTAAGTCTTGGCACCAACTTGACCCCAAAACGGCGAAATGACCAAGGCCTCAGAGTCTAGCTGGAGTCAAAACCCTCTTTTTTGGGAAAAGACTCGGCACAAGCATTGCCCCAAAAGGACGAAAAGAACAAGCCAGAGCCCCCAGAGTCTACCCAACTTTTTGGGCTAAGTCTTTACAGCAGCCAGTCCCCAAAAAAGGACCAGTCAAAAGCCCCCAGAGTCTAGCTTGAATCAAAGCATTCCTTCCTGTGGTATGTCTTGGAACTAACTAAGCCCCATAATGGCTAAAAGGACCAGGCCAGAGCCCCAAGAGTCTAGCCTGAAACAAAGCTCTCCTTTCAAGGGTAAATTTTGGCACTGACTTGTCACCAAAAGGGCCTAAAAGAACAGGCCAGTGCCTTCAGAGTCTAGACTCATTCAAAGCCTTGCTCTCTGGGCTAAGTTTTGGATCCAACCATGCCCAAAAAGGGCACAATGGACCAGGCTAGTGCCCCCAGAATCTAGCTTGTGTCAAAGCTCTCCTTTCGGGGTGAAGACTTAGCACCAACCTATCCGACAAAGTTCCAAAAGGACAAGGCCAGAACCCCCAGAGTCTAACCTGAATTAAAATAATCCTTTATGGGTTAACTTTGGTCACAAGCCTGGCCCCAAAAGGGAAAAAAGGACCGGCTAAAAGCCCACAGAGTATAGCCTAAATCAAAGCCCTCATGTCTTGGCTACGTCTTGGCGCCTGCCTGGCTCCAAAAGTCCCAAAAGGACCAGGGAAGTGGCCCCAGAGTCTAGCCTGAATCAAAGCCCTCCTTTCCTCGCTAAATCTTGGACCCAACCCGGTCTGAAAAGGGCCAAACGGACCATGCCAGAGCCCCCAGAGTCTAGCCTGAATCAAAATAATCCTTTCTGTGATGACTTTGGTCACATCTCTGGCCCCAAAAGGGCAAAAAGGACAGGCAAAAAGCCCTCATAATCCAGCATGAATCAAAGCCCTGCTTTCTGGGTTAAGTCTTTTCACCAGCCAGTCCCGAAAAGTCCCAAAAAGACCAGGCCAGAGCCCCATGACCCCAAAATGGCGAAAAGGACAAGGCCAGTGCCACCAGAGTCCCACCTGAATCAAAGCCCTCCTTCCCTGGCCAATTTTTTAAACCAACCTGGCCCCGAAAGGGCCAACCAGTTCAGGGTAGAGCCTCCAGAGTCCAGCCTGTATAAAATACCTTCTTTCTGGGCTAATTCTTTGCACCAGCCGGTCCCGAAAAGATCCAAAAGGATCTGCCAAAAGCCCAGAGAGTCTAGCTTGAATCAAAATAATCCTTTTTGGGCTATTTTTGAGCACATAACTAGCCCCAAGAGGGACAATAGGGACCAGGCCAGTGCCCCCATAGTCTAGCTTGTGTCAAAGCTCTCCTTTCTGGGTTAAGATATAGCACCAGCCTGCCCCTAAAAGTGCCAAAAGGACAAGGCCAGAGCCCCCAGAGTGTACCCACCTTTCTTGGCTAAGTCTTTGCACCAGCCATTCCCCAAAAGGACCAGCCAAAAGAGTCTAGCCTGAATCAAAGCCTTCCTTCCTCTGGTATGTCTTGGGACTAACTAGGCCCCAAAATGGCTAAAAGGACCAGATCAGAACCCACAGAATTGAGCCTGAATCAAATAAATCCTTTCTGGGCTAACTTTGGTCACATCTCTGGCCCCAAAAGGGCAAAAAGGACCGGCTAAAAGCCCACAGAGTATGGCCTAAATCAAAGCCCTCATTTCTTGGCTACGTCTTTGGGCCTGCTTTGCTCCAAAAGTCCAAAAAGGACCAGGCAAGAGCCCCCAGAGTCTCGCCTGACTAAAAATAATCCTTTTTGGGCTATTTTTGGTTACATGCCTGGCCCCAAAAGGGCAAAAAGGACCGTTTAGCTTTAATCAAAGCCCTCCTCTAAAGGCTAAGTCTTTTAACAAGCTTGTCACCAAAGTCGCCAAAAGAACCAGGCCAGTGCCCCCAGAGTCTAGCCTGAATCAAAGCCTTCCTTTCCTGGCCAAGTCTTTAAACCAACCTGGCCCCCGAAAGGGCCAAACGGAAAAGGCCAGAGGCCCCGGAGCCCAGCCTGAATATAAGCCCTCCATCCTGTGTTAAGTCTTCCAGGGGTAAGTCTTGGCACCAACCTGGCCGCAAAAGGGCCAAAAGGACCAGGCTTGAGCCCAGAGACTATCCTGAATTAAAATTCTCCTTTGTTGCCTAGTAATGATCACAAGCCCAGCGTCAAAGCGTAAAAAAACAAACAGCGAAAAGCCTCAAGAGTCCAGCCTGAATCAAAGCCCTACTTCTTTTGGTAAGTCTTGGTACTAAACTGGTCCCAAAATGTCTAAAAGGAGCAGGCCAGAGGCCCCAGAATCTAGCCTGTATAAAAGCCTTCGTTTCTTGGCTAAGTCTTGGCACTAGCCTGGCTCCAAATGTCCCAAAAGGACCAGGGAAATGGCTCCAGAGTCTATTCTGAATCAAAGCCCTCCTTTCCTGGCTAAGCCTTGGACCTAACCATATCTTAAAAGGGCCAAACGGACCAGGCCAGAGCCCCCAGAGACTCGCCTGAATAAAAATAATCCTTTTTGGCCTATTTTTGGTTACATGCCTGGCCCCAAAAGGGCAAAAAGGACCGGCCAAAAGCCCACAGTGTTTAGCTTGAATCAAAACCCTCCTCTAATGGCTAAGTCTTGGCACCAGCCTGGCTCGAAAGGTCCCATAAGGACCAGGGAAATGGCTCTAGAGTCTAGCTTGAATCAAAGCCCTCGTTTTAAATTGTCCCTTAAATGCATGCCTTTTTGTTTGACTGAATATATGTTGTTTTATTATTGCTCAGTGTTTTGTGTTGCACCTTCATGCAGAGACAAGTTCCTATGTCTGTGAAGTTTGTTCATTGACAATGGCAATAAACCCCTTTTCAGATTCTGATTCTGATTCTGATTCGTGGCTAAGTCTTGGGTCTTGGCGCCAACCTGGCACCAAAAGGGCCTAAAGGACCAGGCCAAAGCCCCCAGAGTCTAGCTTGAATCAAAACCCTTCTTTCTGGGATAAGACTGGGCACAAGCCGGTCCCCAAAAGGGACAACAGGAGAGAATCCCCAGAGTCTGCCCTGAATAAAAGCCCTGCTTTCTGAGCTAAGTCTGGGAACCAGCCTGTTCCCAAGAGGGCCAAAAGGAACAGCCAACTGCCCACAGAGTCTGGACTGAAACAAAGTCCTCCTTTCTGGACTAAGTCTTGGCACCAGCTTGGCCCCATAAGGGCCAAATGAACCAGATGATCCCCCAGAGTCTAGCCTGAATAAAAATTCTTCTTTCTGGGTTGAGATTGTTCACAAGCCTTGCCTCAAAAGGGCCAAAAGGACCGCACATATAAAAGACCCCAGCAACTAGCCTGAAACCAAGCCCTCGTGTACTTTTTTCAGAACTAACAATTCACTTTTCATGAGCTATAAGAACTGACCCTGCAGTAAAACCATTGAAAACAGCTAAAACTCAAAAACAGAACATGATAGGTTCAAACTTTAAAGACATATTATGTAGAATGACAAGTCCTACTCATACTGCAAATATGGTTTAGATATCTCCTGTACTTTTTCAGAACTCACAAAGTTCAAGGGCCTGAAAATGCATATTAAGGCAATAAAAACAAAATAACAACTATAAATCAAAAATGCATAACTATAACTCAAAAATGTAAAAGAAATATTGAGTAATATTGACAACATCTACTTGCTCAGCAGATTTGGTTCATATATCTCTTGTAGTTTTTTTCAGAACTCACAATCAACGTTTCATGAGCTGTAAGAGCTGATCCAACAGTAAACCATTAAAAACAGCTATAACCTCAAAAACAGAACATGATAGACTCAAACTTTAAAAGATATATTGTGTAGAATGACAAGTCCTATTCACTAGAGCAAATATGGTTAAGATATCTTGTGTACTTTTTTCAGAACTCGTTCAAGGGCCTGAAAATGCATCTTAAGGCAATAAAAACAAAATAACAACTATAACTCAAAAATGCATAACTATAACTCAAAAATGTAAGAGAAATATTGAGAATATTGACAACAGCTACTTGGTCAGCAAATTTTGTTCATATATCTCTATTTTTTTTTCAGAACTCACAATCAACATTTTTAATGGTTTTACTCCAGGATCAGCTCTTACAGCTCATGAAAAAACTACAAGAGACATATGAACCAAATTTGCTGAGCAATAAGATGTTGTCTATGTACTCTATGTCATTTAAAGTTAAAGTCTATCATGTTGCGTTTTTGAGTTATAGTTATGTTTTCTTTTTTATTGCCTTATATGCATTTTCAGACCTCTAACAGTTAATTTTCAGTTCTGAAAAAAGTACTGGAGATATCTAAACCATATTTGGTAAATAAGTAAGCCTTGTCATTCTACACAATATGTCTTTTAAAGTTTAAGTTTAAGAAAGGAGGGCTTTGTTTCAGGATGGACGCTATGGGCACTGGCCTGGTCCTTTTGGCAATTTTGGTGACAAGCTTCTAAAATACTTACAACAGGAAGGAGGGCTTTGATTCAGGCTCCTTTTGGCCCTTTTGGGGCCAGGTTGGTACCAAGACTTAACCAAGAAAGGAGGAGTTTGTTTCAGACTCTAGGTGGCTTTTTGCTGGTCCTTTATGGACTTTAGTCACTGGCTGGTTCAAAGACTTAGCTAAGAATGGAGGGCTTTGATTCAGGCTAGACTCTGTGAGCATTTGGCTGTTCCTTTTGGCCCCCTTGGGAACAGGCTGGTTCCCAGACTTAGCCCAGAAAGGCGGGCTTTTATTCAGGATAGACTTTGAAGACTCTCGCCTGGTCCTTTTGTCCCTTTTGGGGACTGGCTTGTGCCAAGTCTTTTCCCAGAAAGAAGGGTTTTCATTCAAGCTAGACTCTGTGGGCTTTTGCCAGTCCATTTTGCCCTTTTGAGGCCAGGCATGTGAAAAAAGTTAGAAAGGATTATTTTGATTCAGGCTAAACTCTGGGGGTTCTGGCCTGGTCCTTTTAGCCATTTTGGGGCCTAGTTAGTGCCAAGACATACCACAGGAAGGAAGGCTTTGATTCAGGCTAGACCCTGGGGGTCCTTTTGGGGACTGGAAGGTGCAACGACTTACGCCAGAAAGGTGGGTAGACTCTGGACAAGGCCAGAGGTGGCCTTATCCTTTTGGAACTTTTTGGGGCAGGCTGGTGCTAGGTCTTCACACAGAAAGGAGATCTTTGACACAAGCTAGACTCTAGGGGCACTGGCCTGGTCCAATGTGCCCTTTTGGGGCATGGTTGGATCGAAAACTTAGCCCAGACAGGAGGGCTTTGAATCAGGCTCAACTCTGAAGGCACTGGCCTGTTCTTTTAGGCCCTTTTGACGACAGGTCAGTGCCAAGATTTACCACGGAAATGAGAGCTTTGTTTCAGGCTAGACTCTTGGGGCTCTGGTCTGGTTCTTTTGGCCCTTTTGGAGCCACGTTGGTGCCAGGATGTACTGCAGATAGGAGGGCTTAGTTTCAGGCGGGACTCTGGTGGCACTGGCTTGGTTCTTTTGGCTATTTTGGTGACAAGCTTGTAAAAAGACTTAGCCGAGAAAGGAGGGTTTTGATTCAGGCTAATGTCTGGGGGCTCTGGTCTGGTCCTTTTGGTCCTTTTGGGGCCAGGCATGTGCCGAGCCTTTTCCAAAAAAAGAGGGTTTTGATTCAAGCTAGACTCTGAGGACTGGGTCATCTGGCCGTTTTGGGGCCAGGCATGTGACCAAAGTTAGCCCAGAAATGATTATTTTGATTCAGGCTAGACTCTTTGGGCTCTGGCCTGGTCCCTTTAGTAATTTTGGGGGCTAGTTAGTTTAAAGACATACCACAGGAAGGAAGGCTTTGATTCAGGCTGGACTCTGGGGGCTTCTGGCTGGTCCTTTTGGGCACTGGCTTGTGCAAAGACTTAGCCCAGAAAGGTGGGTAGACTCTAGGGCCTCTGGCCTTGTCCTTTCTGAACTTTTTGGTGCAGGCTGGTGCTAGGTCTTCACCCAGAAAGGAGTGCTTTGACACAAGCTAGACTCTAGGGGCTCTGGCCTGTTCCGTTCGGCCTTTTTCAAATTTAGCCCAGAAAGGATTATTTTAATTCAGGTTAGACTCTGGGGGCTCTGCCATGGTCCTTTTAGCAATTTTGTTACCAGTTTGCTGCCAAGACTTATCCCTGGAAGGAGGGTTTATATTCAGGCTAGGCTTTGGGGACTCTGGCATGGTCCGTTTGATCATTCTGGGGCCAGGCTTGTGCAGAGTCTTTTCCCAGAAAGGAGGGTTTTGACTCAAGCTAGTCTCTGGAGCCATTTCCCTGGTCCTTTTGGGATTTTTGGAGCCAGGCTGGTGCCAAGACTTAGCCAAACAAACGAGCAATTTGATTCAGGCTATACTCTGTGGGCTTTTGTCCGGTCATTTTTGCACTTTTGGGTACAGGCTTTTGACCAAATTTAGCCCAGTAAGGATTATTTTAATTCAGGTTCGATTCTGGGGACTCTGGCCTGGTCCTTTTTGCCATTTTGGGACAAGGTTAGTGCCAAAACTGACCACAGGAAGTAGGACTTTGATTCAGGCTGGACTCTTGAGGATTTTGCCTGGTCCTTTTGGATATTTTGGGGCCAGGCTTGTGACCATTGTTAGGCAAAAAGGCAAATTTTGATTCAGGATAGTCTCAGGGGCTCCGGCCTGGTCTGTTTGACCTTTTTGGGGCCCGTTTGTTGAAAAGGATTAGCCCAGAAAGGAGGGCTTCGTTTTGAGGTTAGACTCTGGGGGCTCTGGCCTTTTCCTTTTAGCCATTTTGGGACCAGGTTAGTGCCAAGACTTACCACGAGAAGGAGGGCTTTGACTAAAGCTAGACTCTGCGGAATTTTGTCAGGTCCTTTTGGGACTTTTGAGGACTGGCTGGTGCAAAGACTTAGCCCAGAAAGGAGGTATTTTATTCAAGTTGGACTGTTGGGGCTTTTGCCTGATCTTTTTGGATGTGTTTAGGCCAGGCTTGTGGCCATTGTTAGGCAAGAAAGGAGATATTTTTCAGGATAGTCTCAGGGGCTCAAACCTGGTCCGTTTAGCACTTTCAGGGCCAGGCTTGTGCCAAGTCTTTCCCCAGAAAAGAGGGTTTTGACTCAAGCCAGACTCTGGGGGCTCTGGGCTGGGTCATTTGGCTGTTTTGGGGACAGGTTGTTTCAAAGCATTAGCCCAGAAAGGAGGTCTTTGTTTCAGGCTGGACTCTGGGGGCTCTGGCCATTTTTGAGACAAGCTTTTTAAAATAATTACCACAGAAAGGAATGCTTTGATTCAGGCTAAACACTGGGGTTTTGGCCGGTCCTTTTTAACCTTTTGGGGCCAGGCATGTGACCAAAAATAGCCCAAAAACTTGCACTGGCTGGAGCAAATAATTAGCCCAGAATGGAGGTCTTATATTCAGGCAGGACTCTGGGGGCTCTGGCTTGGTCGGGTTGGCCCTTTCGGGGCCAGGTTGGTTTCAAGAATTGGCCAGGAAAGGAGGGCTTTGATTCAGGCATGTCTTTTGGGGCTTTTGCCTGGTCCTTTTAGACATTTTGGGGCCAGGTTGGTGCCAAACTTACCACAGGAAGGAGAGCTTTGACACAGGCTAGACTCTGGAGGCTTTTGGCTGGTCCTTTTGGGGACTGGCTGGTGCAAAGACTTAGCCCAGAAAAGAGGGCTATGATTCAGGCTAGACTCTGGCGGTTCTGGCTTGGTAATTTTGATGTTTTTAGGGCTAGGCTTGTGTCGAGCTTTTTCCCAGAAAGGAGGGTCAAAGCTTTACTTGAGTCTGAGAGTTCTGCCCTGGGTCATTTGGCCATTTTTGGGCCAGGTTTTTGCCCAGACTTAACCCAGGAAGGAGGATTTTGATTCAGACTAGACTCTAAGGGCTCTGGCCTGGTCCGATTGGCCTTTTTGGGGCCAGGTTGGTTCAAAACCTTAGCCTAGAAAGGAGCCTTTCTGGAGGGCTTTGAAAGAACCAGGCTTTTGGCCCTTTTGGGGCCAGATTGGTGAACAATCTTAGCCCAGAAAGGAGAATTTTGGTTCAAGCTCGACTCTGGGGATTCTTGTCCTGTCCTTATTTCCCTTTTTGGGTTAGGTTTTTGCTTCTGCTTAGCCCCGACAGGAGGGTTTTGATACGGGCTTGACTCTGGGGCCATTTCCATGGTCCTTTGGCCCTTTTGGGGCCAGGTTGTTGGCAATAGTAAACCCAGAAAGGAGGGCTTTGATTCAGGCTGGACTCTGGGGGCCCTGACCTATTCCATTTGGCCCTTTTTTGTGCCGAGGTTTGGTCCAAGACTTAGACAAGAAAGAAAGACTTTGATTAAGGCTTGACTCTGGAGCCATTTCCCTGGTCTTTTGACCCTTTTGGGGTAGGGTTGGTTCCCACACCTTGCCCAGAAAGGAGGGCTTGTTTTCAGGCTAAATTCTGGGGGCTTTTGGCTCATCCTTCTGGCCCTTTTGGTGCCTGGCTTGTGACCAATGTTAGTGCAGAACATATCATTTTGAATCATGCTAGACTCTGGGGGCTCCGGCTTTGCACTAACCTGGCCCTTATGGTGCCAGGTTAGTGCCAAGACTTTCTACAGAAAGGAAGGCTTTGATTCAGGCTTGACTCTGGGGTCCCTGGCCTCGTCTGTTTTGCCCTTTTGGGGCCAGGTTGGTTTAGAGAATTAGACAGGAAAGAAAGTCTTTGATTAAGGCTAGACTCTGGACCCATTTCCGTGTTCTTTTGGCCCTTTTGGGGCCAGGTTGGTTCTCAGACTTTGCCCAGAAAGGACTGCGTTTATTCAGGCTAGACTCTGGGGTTCTGGCCTGGTCCGTTTGGTCCTTTTTGGGCCAGGCTGGTTCCAGACGTAGCCCAGAAAGGAAAGTTTTGATTCAAACTAGACTCTGCGGAAATGTCCCTGGTCCTTTTGCCCAGTTTTGGGCCAGGCTGATGCACAGTCTTAGCCCAGAAAGGAGTGATTTGATACAAGCCAGACTTTGTGGCCAATTTGCTGTTCCTTTTGGACCATTTGCTGCCAGGATGGTGCCCAGTCTAAGCCCAGGAAGAAGTGATTTGATACAGGCTAGACTCTCGGGCCATTTCCCAAAAGAACCTGGCCGGATCTCGGAGTCTGGCCTGAATCAACAAAGCCCTCATTTCAGGGCTAAGACAAGCGACCAACCTGGAACCGAGAGGGCCAAACGAACCAGACAAGATCCCCCAGTATCTAGCCTGTATCAAAGCCCGTTTTCCTGGGCAAAGAGGGGGCACCAGCCTGGCCCCAAAAGGGCAAAAAGACAAGACAAGAGCCAACAGAGTCAAGCTTGAATCAAAACCCTCCTTTCTGGGCAAAGACTGGGCACAAGCTTGGACCCAAAAGGGGCAAAAGAGCCAGGCCAGAACCCCCAGAGTCTAGTGTGTATCAAAGCCCACTTTTCTGTGCAAAGACGGGGCACCAGCCTGGCCCCAAAAGGGCAAAAAGAACCAGGCCAGAGCCCCCAGAGTATAGCTTGAATCAACGCCCTCCTTTCTGGGCTATGTCTTTGCACAAGCCAGCCCTCAAAAGTCCAAAAAGGACCAGGGAAATGGCTCCAGAGTTTAGCTTGCCTCAAAGCCCTTCTTTCTGGGCTAATTCTGTGTACCAGCCTGGCCCCAAAAGGTTCAAAAGTACCTTTCCAGAGCCCCTAAACTCCAGCCTGAATCAAAGCTGTTCATTTTGGGCTAAGTCTGGCACCAGCCTTGCCCAAAAAAGAGCTAAAAGGACATCAGAAATTGCCCCAGTCTAGCTTGTATCAAAGCCCTCCTTTGGGGGAATTGTCTTTACACAAACATGGCCCCAAAAGGGCCAAAGGACCAGGGAAATGGCCCCTAAGTCAACTTGTATAAAAGCCGTCATTTCTGGGCTAGGTCTGGAACCAGCTTGGCCAAATAAGGGTGAAAAGAACCAAGCCAGAGCCGCTAGAGTGGATCCTGAAGAAAAGCCATCCTCTCTGGGCTAAGACTGGACACCAACATGGTCCCAAATGGACCAAAAGGACCAAGCCAGAGCCCCGATATTCTAACCTGAAACAAAGCCCTCCTTTCTGGGCTAAGTCTTTGCACCAGCAAGGCCCAAAAAGTCCCAAAAGGATAAGGCAAATTGCTCCAGGGTGTAGACTGAATCAAAACCCTCCTTTCTGGGTTATGTTTTTGAACCAACCTTGCCCTAAAAGGGCAAAACCGACCAGGCCAAAGCCCCCAGAGTCTAGCCTGAATCAAACTAATCCCTTCTGGACCAACTTTTGTCACAAGCCTGGCCCCAAAAGGGAAAAAAGGACAGGCTAAATGCCCTCAGTCTAATCTGAATCAAAGCCCTCGTTTCTGGGCTAAGTCTTGGCACCAGCCTGGCTCCAAAAGTCCCAAAAGGACCAGGGAAATGGCTCCAGAGTCAAGCCTGAAACAATGCCCTTCTTTCTGGGGTGAAAAGTAAGGGAAAAGCACACAATGTATGGCCCATATCAAAGCACTCCACTCTGGGCTAAGTCCTGGCACCAGACTGGCCCCCAAAATACCAGCAGAACCAGGGAAAAGCCCGCAAAGTAGTGCCTATATCAAAGCACTCCTCTCTGGGCTTAGTCTGATCACCAGTCTGGCCTCAAAAGGACCAGAGGAACCAGGGCAAAGTCCCTGAAGTCCATCCCATATCAAATCACTCCTCTCTAGGAAAAATCCTGGAACCAGACTGGCCCAAAAAGGACCAGCAAAACAAGGGAAAAGCACCCAAAGTATAGCCCAGGTCAAAGCACTCCACTCTATGCTAAGTACTGGCACCAGACTGGCCCCAAAACGACTGGCAGAACAAGGGAAAAGCACACAAAGTATGGCCCTTATGAAAGCACTCCTCTCTTGGCCAAGCCTGGTCACCAGTCTGAACCCAAAAGGACCACCAAAACCAGGGCAAAAGCCCCCATTATCCATCCCATATCAAAGCACTCCTCTCTGGGCTAAGTCCTGGAACCAGACTGGCCAAAAACCGATCAGCAGAACAAGGGCAAAGCCCCCAAAGTATTGCCCTTATCAAAACACTCCTCTCTAGGCTAAGTCTGGTCACCAGTCTGGCCCCAAAAGGACCAGAGGAATCAGGGCTAAGCCCCCAAAGTATGGCCCAGGTCAAAGCACTCCACTCTGGGCTAAGTTCTGGCACCAGACTGGCCCCTAAAGGACCATCAGAACCAGGGAAAAGCCCTCAAAGAAAAGCCTAGGTCAAAGCAATCCTCTCTCGGCGCAGTCCTGGCACCAGACTGGCCCCAAAACGACCAGTAGAACCAGGGCAAAGCCCCCAAAGTATGGACCAGGTCAAAGCACTCCACTCTGGGCTAAGTCTGGTCACCAGTCTGGTCCCAACAGGACAAGAGGAACCATGGCAAAGCCCCCAAAGTCCATCCCACATCAAAGCACTCCTCTCTGGGCTAAGTCCTGGAACCAGAGTGGCCCCAAAACAACCGGCAGAACAAGGGAAAAGCCCCCAAAGTATGGCCCAGGTAAAAGCTAAGTCTGGTCACCGGTCCGGCCCCAAAATGACCAGAGGAACCAGGGCAAAGCCCCCAAAGTATGGCCCAGGTCAAAGCACTCCAATCTGGGCTAAGTCCTGGCACCAGACTGGCCCCAAAACAACCGGCAGAACCAGGGCAAAGCCCCCAAAGTAGGGCTCATATCAAAGCACTCAACTCTGGGCTTAGTCCTGACACCAGACTGGCCCAAAATGACCAGCAGAATGAGGAAAAAGCCCCCAAAGTTGTGCCCATATCAAAGTACTCCTCTCTGGGCTAAGTCCTGGCACCAGAGTGGCCCCTAAATGACCGGCAGAACAAGGGAAAAGCCCCCAAAGTTGTGCCCATATCAAAGTACTCCTCTCTGGGCTAAGTCCTGGCACCAGAGTGGCCCCTAAACGACCGGCAGAACAACGGAAAAGCCCCCAAAGTATGGCCCAGGTAAAAGCTAAGTCTGGTCACCAGTCTGGCCCCAAAAGGACCAGAGGAACCAGGGCAAAGCCCCCAAAGTATGACCCAGGTCAAAGCACTCCACTCCGGGCTAAGTCCTGGCACCAGACTGCCCGAAAAACGACCGGCTGAACAAGGGCAAAGCCCCCTAAGTATGGCCCAGCTCAAAGCCCTCCACTCTGGGCTAGATCCTGGCACCAGACTGGCCCAAAAACGACTGGCAGAACCAGGGCAAAGCCCCCAAAGTAGTGCCCATATCAAAGCACTCCACTCTGGGCTAAGTCCTTGCACCAGACTGGCCCAAAATGCACCAGCAGAACCAGGGCAAAGCCCCCAAAGTATTGCTCAGGTCAAAGCACTCCACTCTGGGCTAAGTCCTGGCTCCAGAGTGGCCCCAAAAGGGCCAAACAGACCAGGACAGAGCCCTCAGAGTCGAGCCTGAAACAAAGCCCTCCTTTCTATGGTAAGTCTTTTAAAAAGCTAGTCACCAAAATGGCCAAAAGGACCAGGCCAGTGCCACCAGAGTCCAGCCTGGGAAAAAAAGCCCTGCTTTCTGGGCAAAGTGTGGCAACAAACTTTGCCCTCAAAGGGCAAAAAAGACCAGGGAAATGGCCACAGAGTTTAGCCTGAAAATAAGACCTCCTTTCTGGGCTAAGTTGGCTGGCACCAACCTGTTCCCCAGAAGAGCCAAAAGGACCAGTCAAATGCCCCAAGAGTCAAGCCTGAATAAAAACCCTCCTTTTTGTGCTAAGTCTTTGCACCAGCCAGGCCCACAAAAGGGCCAAAAGGACCAGGCCAGTGCCTCAAAAGTCCAGCCTGAATAAAAGCCTTCCTTTCTGGGCAAAGTCTTGTAGAGTCCTGCATTAATCAAAGTCCTCCTTTCCTGTCCAAGAGTTCAAAACAACATGGCCCCAAAAGGGAAAAACGGACAAGGCCAGAGCCCCCAAAGTCGAGCATGAATCAAAATTCTCCTTTCTGCGCTAACATTAGTGACAAGCCTGGCCCCAGAAGGGCCAAATGGACCGGCCAAAAGCCCACAGATTTAAGCCTGAAAAATAAGTCCTCCTTTCTGGGCAAAGCTTGAGAACCAACCTTGCCCCAAAAGGGCCAAAAGGACCAGGGACATAGTCACAGAGTCTAGCCTGAATCAAAGCCCACCTTTCTGGGCTAAGTCTTGGCACCAACCTGAACCCAAAAGGGTCAAATGGACCAGGTCAGAGCCCCCAGAGTCTAACATGAATAAAAGCACTAATTTCTGTGGGAGGGCCAAAAGGATTAGCCAAATGGCCCCAGTCTAGCCTGAATCAAATCCCTCCTATTTGGGTTATGTCTTTGCACCAGCCAGGCCCCAAAACGGCTAAAAGGACCAGGCCAGAGCCCCCAGAGTCTAATCTGAATCAAAGCCCTCCTTTCTTGGCCAATACTGGGCAACTGCCTGGCCCCAAAAGGCTATATTTGACTAGGGAAATGGCCCCAGAGTCTAGCCTGAATCAAAGCCCTTCTTCCTGTGGTAAGTCTTGGCACTAACCTTGCCCCAAAAGGGCCCAAAAGACCAGGCCAGAACCCCCAGAGTCTAGCCTGAATAAAAATGATCCTTTCTGGGCTAAAATTAGTGACAAGAATGCCCACAAAAGGGGGAAAAGGACCAGCCAAAAGTCCCCATAGTCTAGCCTGAAAAAACCCCTCCTTTCTGGGGTAAATCTTTTCAGTAGCCTGTCACCAAAAGAACAAAAAAGACCAGGCCAGAGACCCCAGAGTCTGGCCTGAATCAAAGCCCTCCTTACTGCATAAGTCTTGGCACCAACCTGAACCAAAAACGGTCAAAAGGACAAGGCCGGAGCCCCCAGAGTCTAGCATGAATCAAAGTTCTCCTTTCAAAGGAGAAAGTTCCTTTCTAAGCTAACATTTGTGCCAAGCCTTGTCCCAAAAGGGCAAAAAGGACCAGCCAAAAGCCACCCGAGTCTAACCTGAAATAAAGCCAACCTTTCTTTGGTAAGTATTTTTACAAGCTTGTCACCAAAATGGCCAAAATTTTAACAAGCTTGTCACCAAAATGGCCAAAAGGACCAGGCCAGTGCCCCCAGAGTCCAGCCTGAAACAAATCCCTCCTTTCTGGGCTAAGTCTTTGAACGAACAAGGCCCCAAAAACGGCCAAACTCACCAAGCCAGAGCCCCTAGAGTCTAGCATGAAAAAAGGCCTACTTTCTGGGGTAAGCCTTTTCACTAGCCTCTCACCAAAAGGGCAAAAGGACAAGACCAGTTTCCCCAGAGTTTAGCTTGACTTAAAGCACTCCTTCCTGGGGTAAGTCTTGGCACCAACCTTGCCCCAAAAGGGCCAAAAGGACCAGGCCAGAGCTCCGCAGAATCCAGCCTGAATCAAAATGCAACTTTTTTTGGCTAAGATTGGTCACAAGCTTGGCCCCAAAGGCCCAAAAGGACCGGGCAAGAGTCCCCACAATCTAGCCTTATTAAAAGTCCCCATTTCTTGAGTAAGACTTGGCACCAGCCTGTTACCAAAAGGGCCAGAGAGACAAGACCAGAGCCCTCTGAGTCTAGCCTGTAATGAAACCCACCTTTTTGGGCTAAGACTGGCACCAGCCTTGCACAAAAAAAGAGACTAAAAGGACAACCGAAATGGCCCCAGAGTCTAGCTCTTATAAAAAGTCCCTTGTTTTGGGCTAAATCTTGGCAAAAACCTAGCCGCAAAAGGGCAAAAGGACCAGGGAAATTGCCCCATAGCCTACCCCGTATCAAAGCCATCCTTTCTGGGCAAAGTCTGGAACCAGCTTGGCCCTAAAAGGGCCAAAAGGACCAGGCCAGAGCCCCCAGAGTGGATGCTGAATAGAAGCTTTCTGGGCTAAAACTGGGGACTAACCTTCCCCGTAAATGGCAAAAAGGACCTGGCAAGAGCCCCCAGAGTCTAGCCTGAATCAGAGCCATCCTTTCTGGGCTAAGACTGGGAACCAGCCTGGCCCCAAAAGGGCGAAAAGGATGAGGGAAAGGACCCCTGAGTCTAGCCTGTATCAAAGCCCTCCTTTCTGTTAAGTATTGGCACCAACTTGGCCCCAAACGGGCAAAAAGAACCAGACCAGAACCCCCGAAGTCTTTCCTCAATCAAATCCCTCCTTGCTGGGCTAATACAGGGAACGAGCCTGGCCTCAAATAGGACAAAAGGACCAGGGAAATGGCCCCAAATTCTATCGTGGATCAAAGCCCTCCTTTTTGGACTAAGACTTGGCACCAGCCTTTCCCAAAAGGGGCAGAAAGGGTCAGGCCAGAGACCCCAGACTCTAGCCTGTATCAAAGCCCTCCTTTCTGGGCTAAATCTAGGCAATAGCCTCGCCCAAAAAGGGAAAAAAGGACCAGGACAAAGCCCACATTGTCTTGCCTGTATCAAAACTTTCCTTTCTTGGCTAAGACTGGGCACCAGACTGGCATATAATGGGCAAAAAGAACAAACCATAGTCCCCAGAGTCTGGCGTGAATCAAAACCCTCCTTTCTGGGCTATATCTTGGCACCAGCCTGGCCAAAAAGTTGCAAAAGAACAAGGCCAGAGCCCGCAGAGTCTAGCCTGACTCAAATCCCTCCTTTCTGGGCTAAGACTGGGAACCAGCCTGGCCCCAAAAAAGGACCAGAAGGTCCAGGGAAATGGCCCCAAACTCTATCTTGCATCAAAGTCCTCCTTTCTGGGCTAAGAAAGGGCAATAGCCTGGACCCAAAAGGCCAAAAGAGCCAGGCCAGGGCCCCCACACTCTAGCCTGAATCATGTCCACTTTTCTGGGCTAGGACTGGGCACCAGCCTGGACCCAAAAGGGCTTAAAGAGCCAGGCCAGAACCCTCAGGGTATGGTTTGAATCAAAGCTCTCCTTTCTGGGGTGAGTCTTGGCACAAGCCTGGCCCAAAAAAGGGCCAAAAGGACCAATAAAATGATCCCAGACTCTAGCCTTAATCAAAGCCCTCCTTTCTGGTCTAAATCTTGGCACCAGTCTGGTCCCAAACGGGCCAAAAAAACCAAGCTAAAGCCCCCAGAGTCCAGCTTGAATCAAGGCCCCCCTTTCTGGGGTAAGTCTTGGCACCAGCCTGAACCCTAAAGGGCGTAAAGGACCAGGCCATATCCCCCTGAGTGTAGCCTGAATCAAAACCCTCCTTTCTGGGCTCAGACTGGTAACCAGCAAAGCCCCAAAGGGTTCAATAGGACCAAAGAAATGGCTCCTGGGTCTAGCCTGTATCAAAGCCCTCCTTTCTGGGCAAAGTCTTGGCAACAGCCTCGCCCAAAAATGGACAAAAGGACAAGAACAAAGCCGACAGTCTTGCCTGTATCAAAGCTCTCCTTTTTTGGCTAAGACTGGGCACCGCCTGGCCCATTATGGGCAAAAAGAACGAAGACAGAGTCCTCAGAGTCTGGCCTGAATCAAAGCCCTCCATTCTGGGCTAAGACTGGGCACCAGCCTGGTCCAAAAGAACCAGGCCAGCTCCCCGGAGTCTCAGGACAAGCTCTCCCAGCTCAACGTGCCTGACTCCACATGCAGGTGGATCACTGACTTCCTGACGGATCGGAGGCAGTGCATGTGGCTGGGGAAGAATGTCTCAGACACTCGGACTATCAGCACAGGAGCGCCACAGGGCTGTGTACTTTCTCCTCTGCTCTTCCCCCTGTACACAAACTGCTGCACCTCCAGCCACGACTCCGTTAAACCAATCAAGTTTGCGGATGACATCACCCTAATCGGGCTCATCTCGGACGGGGATGAGTCTTTCTACAGGAGGGAGGTGGACCGGCTGGTGTCCTGGTGCAGCGGTAACAACCTGTAGTTCAACACCCAGAAGACCGTGGAGATGATCGTGGACTTCAGGAAAGGCACAGCCCCCCAGCCCCCCCCTCATCATGATAGACTCCCTCATCACCACCGTGGACTCCTTCCGCTTCATTGGCACCACCATCACCCAGAACCTCAAGTGGGAGCCTTCCATCAGCTCCATCATGAAGAAGGCCCAGCAGAGGATGTACTTCCTGCGGCAGCTGAGGAAAGCCAAGCTGCCAGTGCAGATGATAGTGCAGTTTTACACGGCCATCATTGAGTCCATCCTCACCTCCTCCATCACCGTGTGGTACGCTGGAGCCACAGCGACTACAGCGCATTGTGCACTCTGCTGGGAAGGTGATCGGCTGCAGACTTCCATCTCTGCAGGACCTGTACGTCTCCAGGGCTCTGGGACGAGCAGGTCAGCTCACAGCTGACCCTTCTCACCCTGGACATGGTCTATTTGAACAACTCCCCTCAGGCAGGAGGCTACTGTCCATACGGACCAGGACCTCCCGCCTCAAGAATAGTTTCTTTCCCTCTGCAGTTGGACTCATGAACACTTCTAAACACCTGCCACTTTAACTGCAACTATTCATCACTTACTGCACTACAACTGTAAATTTAACTGCAATCTTGTGTACATAGAAATGCCTATTTTTATTTTTATACTATAGTAATTCTAAATTGTTTCTTAATGCATGCCCTTTGGATTGAATATATGTTGTTTTTATTATTGATCAGTGTTTTATGTTGCACCTTAACGCCGAGACAAGTTCCTGTGTTTGTGAATTTTGTTCATTGACAATGGCAATAAATTCTGGTCTGATTCTGATTCTGATTCTGATCTGATTCTGATTCTGATTCTGATCATAGATTGAACTCATAAATGACAAAATGCCACGTCTGGTTTGTTCCATTGGCTTTGCATTGATCTTGATTTTAAATGAGTCTGTTTCAACACACCAGTTTACTCCTAAAACTTGTTCATCCAGTAGATTATCATGATAGAGATCTAATGCCTTGACATCAGATGCTCTTTCTGTTCCCGTTATGGAGGCCAAAACAACTCTGCTGTTGCTGTTCCACTTTGTAAAACGAAAGCCTCTAATTGCGCAAAGTTCTGTCAGTTATTTTCCTATGGTACAGGCATTGCTTTTATTTGACACTAAAAAGAGACAGTTGTCTACATAAAAGTTATTCTGCACTGCACTCACAGCCATGGGTGCCACTTTATCTGTAGCATCTTCTGCTGTTTTCCTTAAGGCAAAATTAGCGCAACTAGGTGAAGATGTTACACCAAACAAATGCACTATCATTGTAGGAGCCATTTCGTCTCTATTGATCGGGGTTCATTTGGGTCACACTGGGGGTTACGTTTGGGAAGTAACTGACCTATATTTAATGTAACCACTAGGGTGCAGTGTGGAGGAAAGTCTATATTAACACACAGGTGTTTTGGTGCTGGGTGATTGGGTTACGGGAGGTCACAAGGTTTTGACTGCTTTCATGGAACCGGGTGGGCGATTCACTTGTGCGGTCCATCCACTTTTCCCCGTTTTTCATATGCTTTATTTTGTCTGGGAGCATCTGCTGGAAATGTTTATTCAATCAAGATTTCAATCAAAGTTGGACAACATGAGGACAATCTGGACACTGAAGCGCGTTAGGCCTGGATCCCCCAGTACCGAACAACCAAGACAAAAGGTTAGGACTAAGCTGTCGTTACAATCATTTTAAACTCCTGCAAGGGTTTATCCAAGTTTCCTTCAGGCCACCAGAGAAAGCGTAGCATGTCGGCGTCCTCTGGCTGTACCGTAACCTGATGATACATCGCCTCTATGTCTGATGTTAAGGCAATGTGGTGATGTCTGAATCGAGTTAGGACTCCTATTAGTGTGTTTGTCAAATCAAGACCTTGTAAGAGTTCCTCTTTCGGTGATCTGCCCTGTAATGAGACAGTACAACTTAAAACAACACAAAGCTTTCTTTTCTGTGGGTGGTACACCCCATGATGAGGTATGTATCATACTCGTCCAACGTCATGATCAAGTTTTTCTTGTGGCACAGGCACAGCATATCTTTTGTCTATTAGGTCAGCCATGAATGCCGTGTACTCTTGACTAAGTCATTGCTTTTGAGCATTTTTCTTTTAAGGCTTTCTGCTCTCTGTACAACTACTGAGCGATTGTTTGGTAGTTTGACAGATTTGTTATTTAGAGGTAGACCAACACGATAATGACCGCCAACCCTTTTAACAGTGTCTTTGACAAAGTCTAAATCCTCGCGAAACATCTCATGCCTCTCCTCAGAGGCCTTTTCTGATATTGAAATGCGATTTACAGAAGCACTTCGGTCAGTTTCAGTGTCATTTCTTTTCAATGAACCATTTATTACCATCATCTATGCTGTGGATGAATTCCCAAGGTTCCATTGCCTTGTAAGCATTTGCTCCAATCAAAAGTCCAACATCTGCATCTACTTCTGGCAGTTCTAAACCATGCAAATGTGGCCACTTTTCTAAGTCTAGTTGCATAGGAATGCACTCTTTAGAAACTGAGATGAAATCAATGTACATGTTCTCTTTAACATCACAAACTTCTAAGTCTGAAACTATACAACTAGGCTGTAACTTTGTCCGACCCATAGTGCGAAGAAGGATTTGAGTTTTCTTTCCTTCTATGCCAAGTTGTCTCATGACTTTCTCTGAGCAGAAAGTTGCTTCACTGCCGTTGTCCCAAAATACATAAATGTCTATAGTTTTGATGTTTTTCTTAAGCTTAACAAGAACTGACAAAATCACCAAAACTCTACTGCTACAACCGGCCCCGGTAGCACCACATATACCACTTGAGATTGGAATAGGGCCGTGACTTCAGTGTTAGAGTTTTCTGAGTCATTGTTGAGTTTGTCCTCTACTGCTCCATCCACTGTTTTATCGTAATGAAGCATTTTTGGATGTCTCTTATAACAATCACATTGAATTTGTTTCTTGCAGTCTTTACTCAAATGTCCTTGTGTCAAACATCTCTTCTTTTCCCTTAAGAAACTCTCTTCTTTCCTTTTGAGGCCGTTTTTTTATTTTCTGACAATCTGCTAGTGTGTGGTTTTTCTCACAGTACCCGCATGGTTTCTGAAAAGCATCAGAAGTTTGACGCAAGTTGCTTTTATTAGCATTAGCATTTGTTTGGTTTTGTGTTTTGCTTGACTTTGTCATCAGCATCTTTAATGTTACCAAATATCTGAAGCTATTTTAGCTGGTCTGTTCACAAATCTAACTAGATCTGAAAACTTTGTTCTCCTACCAGATGTTTCCTGAATGTCAAAGGCAAAGAATCTCCACATTTCTTTCATCTTATAAAGTAACTTTGAAACTATGAATCTTAAATTGGTTGGATTGTCTAGTTCCTGAATGTGATTAATGTCCTGCATTGCATTGTTACAACCAGTAAGAAATAAAGAGTAACTGTGAAGAGTTTTGACGTTGTCTGCTTTTACCTGAGGCCAGTTTACAGCTCTATTCAGGTAAGCATTTGCAATTTTTATCTCATTGCCATAGTGATAGTGTAAAAGCTGCATTGCCTCTTTGTATCTACGCAGAGGCCTCATTAAATTCAATTCAATTCACTTGTTTTTTGTAACACCCAAAATCACAACAATAGCTGCCTCGAGGGGCTACAGTGGAAAAAACAGAATAAACAGGGTTCATTGGGACTTGGTAATGTCCCAGCATCCCCTGTCCTTAGACCCTCCTTCTCGGCCAGGAAAAACTACCAAACCTCTTTGGAAAAAAGTAGAAACCTGGAAAAGTTCCACAGTCAAGGAGAGATCCGATTCCCTCGTATGGACAGGAGGACGCGCCTCAATTTGCAGACGGTGGATCTGGACCCCTCAGGAGGAGAACCAATTCTTCGAGGCTGAAGAAGAACCGCTCATATGGAGTAGAGACCGTTTCTCCGGGCAGATCGTTTCTCCAGGCAGTTGAGGAGCATCTGGATCAACAGATTATCGATGTGCCTGCTCCACTCCTGTCGGGGAAGTGGAAAAGAGAAAGAAAAGAGATGAAAAAATTGCAAGTGAAATTAAAAATTAAATATTGTTTGATAGAAAAGTAGTAAGAAGCAGAGGATAGTGCTCAAGCTGCCATACTTCCCCCAGCATAGTTGCTCCTAGGGAAGCACAGCTGGGAACTGTAGGTTTTTATTTCTGTTCTTACCTGGCCTGACCATAAGCAATTTCAAGGAGGAACGTTTTAAGCCTGGTCTTAAATGAAGAGACTGTGTCGGCCTCATTGACATGGACAATAAGCTGATTCCACAACACAGGAGCTTGGTAGCTAAACGCTCTACCTCCTACTGTGCTTTTAGAGACTTTTGGGACCACCAGAAGTCCAGCATTCTGAGAGTGAAGTGCCCTGTTTGAATGATAATGTACTATAGCATCTTTGAGGTAGGATGGGGCCAGGTCATTTATTGCTTTGTAAGTTAGGTGGAGGATTTTGAATTTGAATTTCCTTGACATGTTCTATTAGACATGTTCTATTTTAGCACAGCAAGTTTCAGACTAGTTTCAGTGAGACTGGGCGTTATCTTTTTACAGGGAATATGAATCAAATTTCTCAGATTGGGCAGTCTGACTCGCATTTTGTTTTCCCATCTGTGTGATGTTACTACAGAAATAGCACTAGGGGAGGCTATTTTAACACAGGGCCCCAGGTTGGTTTGATTTTTATTATGACTTTAAGTCCCGGCAACGCTGAGACCCACTGCATCCTAGCTATGGGAGATACCAGGTGAAAGGCGAGGGGAATAGGTGGGGGGCTTTTGTTTGGTGTAGCGGGAGGCGGTGAAAGTTTGGAACCAGGTGAAAGGTGGGGGCAATTTTTGTCTGTGTAGCAACAGTCAGGGGCGAGTTCATCATCGTTGATATCAGAATTCTTGATCTTGCTATATTAGGCGTGAGTGGAGCCATCTTAATGCCTGATTTGATCAGATATTCAAGATGGCTGGGAAGGCCCCTGGGTGAGGGTGGAGATGGAAAGGAGAGTGGAATCTGTAGTGGGAGTAGATGTTGCTTTGAGGGCAGGGGCGATGGGAGGGATGCTGCCGGGCCTGCCACAGATGGGTCCAAGGCCTTTGATGATGACCGTGCAGGAAAGAACTGAAATTACTCCTGTGCTAGCCGTGGTGAAGATTGTTGTGCTGCTGCTGCAGATCAGTCCTTCGCTGGAGGCAGTGGAGGTGATCGTGGAGCAGCTGGAGTTGAATTCTTTGCTGGTGGTGGTGGAGCGGCTGCTAATAAATCCTTTGGTGGAGACTGTGGTTGTGGTGCTGCTGATGTTGAAACATTGGCTCGGTCTCTGGCTGATGGAGCTGGAATTCTTCTCTCATTCCTCTCTTCTCTAACTATCTGCTCAGGACCCTGTCCAGGCCCAGTCCAATGCCTCAGAGCGTGGAGCAGGTTCTCTGTCAGCACCCTCACTCCACCTCTGCATAAGTGTGGACCATTTCTCTTAAACAGGTCCTCTCGTTTAGAGAATAGATAGAAGTTCTCAATGTAGTGCAATCCTCTTGTTGCACACTCTTTGGACAGCCATGTGTTCAGCTGAAGCAGCCGCCTAAACTTGTTTATCTTCCTGTCAATGTTTGGAAGAGGTCCACTTATGAATGTTTTTATTTCCATTTTATCAAGCACGTCCAATAACTCCAAGAAGTCTCTTTTCAAAACTTCAGTCTCTTCGCGTCGTATGTCCACTGCCCCAGCATGCACAATCAGCTGTTTAGCTCCTTTATATGTGGCCAAAACATTAGAAATACGTGACGTAATTTCAGTGATTGTGGCGCTGGGAAAAGAATGTGTTTTCATTTTTTCATGCATTGCGTGACTTATTGCACCATCCCCAATCAAGTCGACCTTGACGTTAGGCACAGATTCTCTCTCTGTCTCTGTCTGCCTTTTTGCCACGTCATGTTTTACATTTTTCCTTTGTTCATTTACTTCAGTCTTTGAAAGTGGTAAAAATCTGTTTGTCAGCTGTATTTTAGGTGGCGTTACATTATCTTTGTATTGCTTTGGCTTTGCATCAAGTCCGTGCCAAGCGTGGCCTTTAGAACGTTTTCGGAAGGACACAGAGTCAGTCCGGTTTACGTTGAAAGTAGCTGTTTTTCTTGTAAAAAATGTGGACTTCTTACCACTGGATGACACTGGGATTGTATCGTGCAGTCCTTTTTCAGATTCCAAAGCAAATATACGTGCTTGTAGCTCATGAATTTCTTGTTGAAATTTCCAACAACGTTTACAGGAGTTTGTTTCTTTTCTCACGGACACGTCAGATTTGTCCTTGGTTGACTTAAAAAAGTCATAATAAAAATGTTTGGAAGACAAAAACTGATTTAAAAGCAAAATAAATAAGGAAAGCAGCTATAGCAAGCAGGAGCAAGCAGGAGCAAGCAGGAGCAAGCAGGAGCAAGCAGGGAAGGGAAGCGTCTGCACTCTTCTGAAGCAGGAAGTAACAGCAGCAGCTCTTGAACCAGGGCCTTTCACCGGTACTGTTAAAGTGCGGGGTTCAAGAGTGGTACGGATACCGGGTGACACTACATAGCTAGTGCTACAGCCAGCACCTGTCCTGAACATTTTGCGTGTGGAGCTGTCCTGTTTGTGCTGTTCCTTCTTCCAACCAAAGATAAAAATGTAATCTCCCAAGAGGGTGTCTCGACAAACCCTTCCAAAATTGAGGTGGTAGCTGAGTGGGGACACCCCCAACATGTCACAGAGCTGTTGGGAGCCCTCGAGCATCGGTGGGCCGCTCAACTTGCTGCCTTTGACTTGAATAAAATACAGGTCCGGACGCAGCAACGGCATTGCCAACGCTCTGTCCAGGCAGTACTTGACCACCTCTGAGATGGCCGCTTATATATTACTTGGCAGAATTGTCCTACTGGCACTTCAACAAGCAGTGGAACCTCAGGTTGTCACTGAGTCCTTGATATCTGTCTTTCCTTGTCGCTCCCTAGCTGATATCCTTGCTCTGCGGGAAGCTGACTATTGTTTGGGGGAGTTCCTGGTGTTTTGGAGGAAACAGGAAAAGCCCACTCCAGACGAACACCGTCGCAAGGCCATGATTGTCCTTCTCCAGCAGTGGGGTCGGTTGGTAGAGCTAGAAGGGGTGCTGTATCGTAGGCTATTCCGGCCCGATGGTAGGGAAGATTTACTCCAGCTCCTCCTACCAGCCACACTCCAGGAACAGACCCTGGGGATGCTCCACCAAGAACATGGTCACCAAGGTATTGAGAGGACCTCAGAACTGGTGCGCCAGTGATGTTACTGGCCCAGATTGTCTACTGACATTGAGCGGTGGGTACAGCAGTGTGAAAGGTGCCAGGTTGCAAAGGATTCTACACAGCTGGTAGGGTCATCTACTCGCTCCACATCCAAACGAATTTCTGGCCATTGATTTCACATGGCTTGAACCAACCCATAATGGGATTGAGACTGTGTTAGTAATGACTGATGTATTCACCAAGTACACAGTGGTGGGCCCCACTCGGAACCAACGTGCCCCAACAGTGGCCCAGGTCATTTCGCAGGAGTGTTTCTTTAGGTTTGGTGTACCCAGATGTATTCATTCGAATCAAGGAAGATGCTTTGAGGGTACTTTACTCCACCAGCTTTGTGACCTGTACCATGTTGAGAAATTGTGGACCACGGCATATCACCTTGCCGGGAAAGGTGAGCGGTTTAACCGCCCTCTCCATAATCTCTGGATTCTGCCACCATCGCGGAAGTAGGATTGGGCTGCATATCTCCTTGCTTGTCTATCTCAAAGACCATGGGGCTAGGGGATGCCATAAAATCCAAGACATCTGCCGGTCTACATCGTTGCTCCCACGAACAATTTACAGGCAACTTGTAACGTGAATAGAGATATGCTAAAGGACCAGGCCATGCCGGATTCTTCACGGGACCCTCCCCCCCCAATAGAACCTATGCAGAGCATCCAGGCAGTGACTGCTCAAGGGACAGTGACTGATGGTGTTTTGTCACAGGCGATTCAGGGACTTTGGTCCCAGTGCCTTCCTCAGGCCTTGGCCATTCTGGGATTCCCAAGGATCTTCCCTCAGAAGGTGCCATGACCGGAAGCACTAGGGTTGAGGTGCCGCCATTTCAACATCTACCACCTCCCTCCTGTCCTTGGTGAGCCTTCTTTTGGCTGTATGTAAGTTTAAATTCCCAAGTTTTAGAGCTTCTTGTTGTGCCGTCAGGGCGCCGACAAATAAAAGGGGGGTAGAATGTGACAAGTCAAGGTGGTGGTACCTTTTAAGATGCTTTGGAGGTGGCGCAGACGCTACTGTCAAATGTAGGTATGTGAAGCGCGCGCGACACACCCACTTCTTTGTCTCGAGTGGGCTTTATGGTGGCAGCGTGGTGTGCCACAGTCGAACCAGGTTTGGGCCAATAGTCTCCCAAATCACATTAAAATCTTGTTAATATGGTTAGTCCCCACGTTCCCACTCGCTTCAAGCTTCTTGGACCATATCAACTCTGTCTCCCGTTTAGGGCTTTACCAGCCTGTCGCTACTGCGCCCGCTTCTTCCCTCTCTGTATCAGGAGGGTGTGTGCCTTGGGCACGCAGTGTGGTTTCGGGGCTCTCCTCGGTTAAGTACGATCATTGTCCTGCTTGCGCGTTGGTCATTGGGCCGCGGCTGATTTTAAATTCTGCTATAGACCCTGGGCTGTTGGGATTACGATTCCCCTGTGGCTCTCCCCCTGCGGCTCTCGCCCTTCTTTTGCTGCCCGTGGATGCCCGCTCCTCCGTCGGCAGGTAAGAAGCCAACAGTTTACACCGTAGTTCACACACTGCCTCCAGTAATGCCCATGTGTCGTTCCATAGGTACGAGGCTCTCGGTGTGCAGCCGCTCTTCAGGCTGCCACCTCCTGTGAGGGCGCCGTTGTTTTATCCTTTAATATTGTACATCTGCATTGTACTCTTGACAAATTGGACTGTGTACAAACGCACAGGCGCAGGCACCACGCACTCTAAACAAAAAGAGGTTCTAGCAAATAACAAATGGTTGCTGTGTAGGTACAACTTTAATTTGGGTAAGTCCCACCTGTGTGTTGCATGTGATAATTGTCATTCAGTTTGCTTCGCTTCGTTTTAGCTTATTTTGCATGGCTTGCAGTGCATTTTGCTTGAATTGTTTAATTTGCTACATATGTGTGCTTGTCCCAGTAATTTACAATCGTCCTCTATTTGAATTCTAAACCGGTTTAACTGGGCTTGTTTTTAAAATAATTTAAAATAAAATAAATGTATTTTGTAATAAATCAATCTCTCTTTATTGTCCAGACCTTGCACTGCATTATTTTGGTCCAATCATAGCTTTAATTGTGGTCCCAGGGCTACATTCCCTGGGTGGCGTTGTTGGTTTTGTTATTTTAGGTCATCTATCCACCGCTCATCTCACATTCTGTTTTGCTGTTTTGATTTTGTTAACTATTTGGTTTTCTGTTGTTTTGCTATTTGGCTTTTGTTGTGGTCCGTCGCGGTCGTCAGCGTGTTGGCCCTCTCCTAGTGTCGGGTTACGGCTGGACTGTGGGACTCTGTGCGCACTGCCCAGGGTAAGTTTTTAGGAAATTGAGTGAGTGAGAATGCGTGTGAAAGTGTTATACTTAAGATTTATGTCATAACCACAAATTAAATACTCAAATTTAAAATATTATTTTCTGTGATGAAACCGTTGTTAAATCAAGACCTGGCCAGCCTGTCTTATTTTTGCTCCTATTTGGGACATTTTCTCCAGATAACCTGGAGTGGCATCGCTGCATCCAATACAAACTTAACTGATTCATCCACAACTCGACCACTACATTTGGAACCTAGATTACTGGGCATGTGTATTCAATTCAATTCAACTGTTTTTTGTAATGCCCAAAATCAAAACAGCGGTTGCCTCGAGGGGCGACAGTGAAAAACATAGTAAATAATGTTTAAAGGGACATGGTAATGTCCCAGCATCCTGTGTCCTGAGACAGATGTCCCAAGCTCCCCTGTCCTTAGACCCTCCTTCTTGGCAAGAAAAAACTACCAAACCAAACTACCAAATTTCTGTATAACTCAGATTTAACAAGTTCACTTGATATATGTAGTTGATTATGTAATAAGTGACTAAGGTTCAGGAGCGGGACCACGCTTCAACTTCCTACTCCTCCAGCAACCACGCCTCCACTATTTAACCACACCTCTAATTACCCAGAAGCCCTTTATACAGGCCTATCCCTGCATCTCTTGTTATCTCTGCTCTCTCAACAGAGAGACAATCAGTCAATGAGCGCGTTCGTTTGGACAATAATCATGAGCCGTTTTCTATAAGATTCTGACCTGTTCCCAGTCTCAACTTTCAGTCTGTTGTATCTCCAGTTGTCACGTTCCCCAGTGGACTCTCCAACGTAGGTCCCCTCTCCGCCGCACACACACAAGGAAGGCGTTATTCCAAAGCCCCCAAACGCCATAATCTCAGTACATGCCTCTTCCGCGGACCCCTACCTACGGGGTGTCTACACACACTCATACACACACACTGACCTCTACTCCATAGGCAACGGAAACCACGTGCTCTCCTTTTCGCTCTTCCTAGTCACTCGCTCTTCCCCCTCATTCAACCGGCTGCAGCGCGGCCTCAGTTCGCGACACAGTTCCCGCCTTGGCCCCCAAGCCGCTCCCGTGCGGCGTATCCGTGCCGCGCCGAACAGGCTCTAACCACAGGGCCTTCACACATTTTAATATTTTCATGCGACCATCGAACTCCTCAGTAGAACAATTCTTTCGCTCATTCCAAGGTTTCAAGGGAAGAAAGCTCATTCTGTCTAGTCCAACAGGTTCTCACGTCCGTTCGAATTATACACCACTATCGTTCCAGACATTCTTTTGGGGGTTCGATTAGTCAGAAGGCACTCATTCGACAACACCTCTTTAGTAGATCAGTAAGGGATATTCTATTACGCCGTACCTCATAGTTCATAGTCTACTCTCCTCCATCAATCCACCACCCGCATTGCCTGTACTCGAGTCACTATAATCAGCCAACTTCTACTCTCAATTCGCTGTCCCAAAATCCAATGATCAGCACCAAACTTCGACGATCGTCCTAATTCCTCTTTTTTGATCTTTAGGAACCATCTAAATCAGACTACCCTCTCATCTATCTTTTGTTCCACTCATTCTCAATCTCATTCAGCTCTCCATTAAATTCCCTCATTCATCGCTCATAGTAATTTCATTACTATCGGCAGTTTGTCAACTCCTTTTATAAGGATAAGTATCCCGTTCTCCTCAACCTTTCTCTCTACTCCGGAGCAAGGCAATGACCATGTAATCCACACTGTTTAACAATTGTTCGTCCGAACCTTAACCCCATCACTCTCGCATCTATTCATACCCGTGCACTTCCATTGGCTACATGAACGGATCGTCTTTATGCCATCCATTTGACTTGAGACTGTATTACCGCACCAGCAACTCTATCGCACTCACCTGCTCCTCGTATCTTCCAATTAATCGCCTACAACTCTTTCAAACTCTATGCAATTGCACCGGTATTAATCCTCGTCTCCAGTAATGGACAGACTGCTTTTAGATTCCATCCAGCTACTCTTCAGAGAGTCCTCGACTATCAGGCTACCCTTCTATCGTGCCACTCAGTTAACATCTTAATTTTCAGTCAGGCTTTACGTTGAGATCCAAACCATCTTTTCTAATTTTAAATCCTCTTTGGAGGTTCTGAATCGGCTGGGCTAATTACCCGAGACGGAGCCCCCATCCACAGTCTCTCTACCCAGCCAACTCTAACCGATCCATCATCGATCCATCATCGATCCATCATCGATCCATCATTCTCTCATATTCTATTTGTTGTGGCATGGTCCCTGCTAGTGAAACACAGTTACACAGTTATATATTTACAATAAACACATTTTATTGACAACATCAAACACTAACTAATTTTGTTCTTGAGGCAAACACAGGAGGGGAGTTGCAATATTGATTTCAAACTGAACAGCTTTTGAACAAAGTTTTGAATGTTAATAAAAATATGGCAGATATGTACTGGTCTATTGAATAGAAAGGTTAAAACCCTTTCTATGCCTCTATTCAATGTGTATGCTCCACCAGGGAGTGATATCACCCTTTATACTAATATTATGGACCTGATCCCCTCGGATTATAGATATAGCAAACCCTAATCTGTGGAGGTGATTGGAATCTTTGCATTCAACCTACAATAGACATGTCAAATTCAAGAGGCACTTGAGGAGCAATATATACAAAATTCCACAAATTAATGAATATAGGACTGAAGGACATCTGGAGGGAGAGGAACCCTAGTGCACGCCAGTATACCCATTTTTGTAATCCACATACAATCTATTCCAGAATAGATTATTTCTTTATTTTTAATAAAGACAAATCAAAAATCACTGAGGCATATGTAGGCACAATAGACTTAAGTGACAATGCTCTTATCTACATTACTGTAGACTTGGAGGAAAGAAGAAAAAACACGCTTTGGAGGTTCAATACCAGCCTACTAATTTACCCTTTGTTTAACACTAGAACTCCCAAGGCCGTTAATTTGACAGTTTTCAGAATTGTACGTCTAATTACTAATTTACTAATTTCAATTTCATGGGCTCTTGACTTTTTCTTTACCTGTGTGTATTTCATCCCTATATTGCAATTCAACCGAAATAAAAACATTAAAACGAGTTCTGAGTTATTCTTCCTCTAACTCCCACACCGTCAATTTGACGGCTCTATTAATTACATTGTAATTTTTCGCCACGGATGACACAGCAAAGCTAAAGTTAAAATGGATTTGAAGCGATTATCCGTACAAGAGGCCCTGGCAATGCTTCAAAACATTGAGGTTGATTTGGAAGCTTGAGGCTGTTGAGATCAATAAACTAAGAGCCTGTTGTTTTAGCTGCGCCAGTATCATCGCGGGTGAACGGCATATTCTTGGCAACGGCGACAATATTCAAGGTATTTACGAATCTTGTGTTATAATAGTATTTGGCTGGCTTTTTTTTAGGAAGATGGGTCCAGATCAATGAATGAATACGCACATAGTGTCTGTAACAGCAGCTTTGCTATCACAAACAACCCACATCCTCCTCCTCCTCCTGCTCCTCCTTCTTCCACTGATTATAGTCAACTTCGGCACTCTGAATAATGATAATATTCATTAAAGAGGCTAATAGACCAATTTTTTGGCGTGTTAGAAGAATCATTCTTTTGATTACGTCATTGTCAGAGCGCAACTGGCAAATTGACTGCTTGGGAGTTCTGGTAGCTCTAAAATCCTGGTAGTCCTAGTTTTAAGGAAAAAATGTCAAATTACATTAATATTCATCTGGTGGAGAATGACAATGGGGACACTTCCCCACCCATTATCTGGGATGCTACTAAAGCAGTTTTGAGAGTAAAAAGTATGCCTCTGCAAAAAAGAAACAAAGGGGGAGAAGGCTAAATGACCTACAAGAAAGGCTGGAAGTAAATCCTGCCAAGAAGAAATGCTACAGAAAATTAAAGAGATAAGAGGATAAATGTATGACCTGACCTCACAGGAAATGATTAAGAAACGAAACAAAGATATTATGAGAATGGATCAAAATGTTCTAAATTATTGGTCTGGAAACTTAGGGAAAAAATGCTGAAAGAACAAATTATAGCCCTTGTGCTATCTATGGGTCTGGATGGCAGTGGCGTGCGGTGAGAGCAATCAAGGCAATCAGTGATTGGCCAAAAAATCTAAAATTAAAGTGTGTTACAACTTCATATGAATTGTTCTAAAATATAGCCCAAAAGTAGCTAAGGCTCTGTTCACGTTTCTAATGATTAGACGTGAGTTAACAACATAATTTGCGCTAATTTGTGTTATAAATTGGTCAATGAAGTCATCTTTAATCCAATCAGCATTTATCTCACAGGCGTAGAGCCATCTGTAAACCCTGATTGCACTATGTTTTTGAACAATTTGAAGTGTCTATTAGTGAACTGTCAAATGGTGTTTCTCAGCTAAAACCTTATGAGTGTACACTTGATTGTAATTCCCTTAAAAAGATGTCTTTGATGTTATTGGTCCATATTTATGATATATTATGAACACTCCTTTGAACACAGGCTGTGTCGCAAGTGCTATTAAACATGCTGTAGTGCAGCCTCTGTTTAAAAAGCCCAACTTGGATTCTGAGGTTTTTTCTTACTATAGACTGATTTCTAAGCTACCCTTTCCGTCCAAAGTGTTGAGCGATTGGTCTATATGCAAATTCAAACCGATCTATCCATCCATATTCTTCCACAAGGCGTTCGCAGGCTAGCCGAGAGACATAGTCCCTTTAGTGTTTCCTGGGTCTTCCCAGGAAACACTTCCCAGTGGGACATGCCCAAAACACTTCCCCAGGGAGGCGCCCAGGAGGCATCCGGATGCCCGAGCCACCTCAGCAACTTGGAGAACTCATGGAAACTCATTTTGACCGCTTGTATTCGCGATCTTGTCCTTTCGGTTATTACCCAAAGCGCATGACCATAGGTGAAGGTAGGAACATAGATTGACCGGTAAATCGAGAGCTTTGTCTTTCGACTCAGCTCCTCCTTTACCACAACAGTCCGATGCAGCGACCGCATCACTGCAGACTCTGCATGTCTGTCAATCTCACGTTACATCCTTCCCTCACTTGTGAACAAGACCCCGAGATACTTGAACGTCTCCACTTGGGGCAAGGACTACCCACCCACCCGGAGAGAGCAAAGCCACCTTTTTCTGGTTGAGAACCATGGCCTCTGATTTGGAGGTGCTGATTCTCATCCCAGCTGCTCCACACTCGACTGAAAATCGTCTCAGTGCATGTTGCAGGTCCGGGTTCATGACAAATTCAAACCCATTTGGAGGAAAACTGTGTCTTGGAAAAAAAAATCAGTCTGGCTTTTTTGGTTTTTAATGATCTTATTTTAACTGTAGACACTGGCTATATGGCTTTATTGCTGTTGTATTTGACTGCAGCATTTGATACTGTGGATCGGCAAGTTTTGATTTCCCATCTGGAGAACAAAGGCATCAAAATGGTTCAGGTCATATCTGGAGGATAGGTCCTTCTCTGTTCAATCAGGCATTCATAGTTTAGATATGGCCCAACTTAGTTGTGGAATTCCACAGGGTTCCGTTTTAGGCCCTTTACTGTTTTCTCTGTATATGCCCCTGAGGTCAATTTTTAAAAGACACAACATTTCTTTTCATTGTTTTGCAGATGATGGGCAGGTTTACCTGCCCTTAAAACCAAGCACAGATAGTGCCAAAACCCTGTTAATCATTCTTAAAGATGTAAGAGAATGGATGGTTCTCAACTTTTTTAAGTTGAATATTTCAAAGGGAGAAATTGTGGTATTTGGTGATCTAGTAAATGCTAAAACTTGTCTTGGGCTGTTGAGTTCCTTCTGGCACCCATCTGCCAGAAATTTGGGTGTTGTTTTCGATGGCTCTTTTAAGTTTTCCAGTAAACCAGCCAAGTTGTTAGATCTGCCTTTTATCAACTGCGTAAAGTGAAACAATATCTCCACCACACTGCTTTTATAACCTGCCGCTTAGCCTATTGCAACTCCTTGTATATACTCCATCCACCACCTGCAGTTAGTCCAGAATGCGGCTGCTCATTTGCTCACAGCCACCAGAAAATATGATCACATTTCTTGCCTCTTTGTACTGGCTACCTGTTCAGGATAAAGTTAAAGATATTTTTGATGGGTTTCAAATGTTTGAATGGGCTGGCTCCTCCTTATCTTTCAGAGCTTTTGTCTGTCCATGTTCCTAGTAGAGCATTGAGATCAGCAAATCTAATTACCTTGGATGTTCCAAGGGACTGTGCTTTTGCAGTAGCAGATTGCAGACTCTGGAAAAGTCTTCCTTTGGGCTTTAGAACAACCCAATCTCTGGAATATTTTCAAATCTTTGTTGAAACCTTTTTTGTTTTCACAGGATTTTAGCACAAGATGAGCAGAACATTTTATTTTTTTAAAGATTGTGTTACCCGTAGGCTTTATTAGAGAGGAGAGGACAGGGTGAAATGGGGAATGAGAGCGAGGGGACGACATGCAGTAACTTGTTGGAGTCAGAAATTCAAACTCACGAAACTGTAGCCAGCGGAGCCTGGCATACGTGTGCTTTGCCTTAACCACTCGACCACCGGGCAGCATGAACTTATATTGCCTTTGTACAGAACTTTGGGCCATTGTGGTGTTCTTAATGTGCTTTATAAATAAAACTGTACTTACTTACTTTCTAGGTGTGGAACTTTAGCTATTGCCATTGGTGTTCCAGCTTGTGCAGTCCTTCACAGAGACCTCATTCTGGGCAAAGATGCGCTGCCTGAGAGTGTCAGCATGCTCTTACACCCGTGAAGAGCTCTTAAACATCAGAACTACAACTACTACGGATCTAGTTCCAGTTTTTTAGCATCTGCTTAGAGCATTAGTACTCTTTTTGGTCAAAGGAGTGAGACACCGCAGACGGGGAAAACATGCGGGGGCCCTGGTCCGCCTTCGTAAACGCGGTGAAAGGACGCCCTTACCAGGGATTTTCCTCTCTAACGTTCGCTCACTTTCCAACAAACTAGATGAACTGGTGCTGCTGCTGAGATGGAACAGAGACTTTTCTTCCTCTCCTGTTTTGTGTTTCACGGAAACGTGGCTCAGCGAGTCGGTCCCGGACAGCGCCGTGCAACTGGAGGGCTTCCAGCTGCTTCACGGTGACAGACAAAAAGACCTCTCTGGGTGAAAATAATATCACAAGGCGGAGGCGTCTGTTTTTACATCAACAACGCCTGGTCCATCCGATGTTACTGTGGTCGCCAAGCACTGCTCTCCTGCTCTGGAATATCTTTTCATTAACTGCAAACCATTCTACTCTCCACGGGAGGTTGCCTCATTCATTCTGGCCACTGTTTACATTCCACTGAGCGCAATAGGTGCTCGCTGACCAGGTTTTGAGTGTGGAGCGGACCTTCCCGGACTCCATGTGTATCATCCTGGGTGATTTTATCAAGGGGAATCTCAGCCATGAACTACCAGAGTACAGACAGTTTATTAAAGTCCTGACCAGAGATCAGAACACGCTGGATCACTGTTACACAATAGTCAGCAACGCCTTTCGGGCCGTGGCCCGAGCTGCTCTGGGCTTTTCAGATCACGCCATGGTCCACCTGATCCTCACATACAGACAGAGGCTGAAGCTCTCCAAACCTGTAGTGAGGACCTCTAAGAAATGGACCAATGAGGCAGTGGAGGAGCTACGTGCGTGTTTGGACATAACAGACTGGGAGGTTTTCAGAGCTGCCCCAAATAGTTAAGATGAGTATGCGGATACTGTGATGTCATACATTCGATTCTGTGAGGAGAGCATCATATCATCACACACCAAAGTCATTTTCAATAATGACAAGTCCTGGTTCGCACCAGAACTGAGGAACTTTAGGTAGCAGAAGGACTCAGGCTGTTGACAGAGAGCGCTACAAAGATGCAAAATATGGATTTAGCAAAGAGGTGTAGAGAGCTAGATCACAGTACAAAACGCGTCTGAGGAAGCAGTTCTCTGACAGCAACCCCACCTCTGTGTGGAGAGGCCGCCGGCTTCTCACCAACTACAAGCCCAGAGCCCCCCCACGTTGCAGACAAGGAGCTTAACACCAATTAATGATCCAAACAGTTTGGAACCACTAACTCCAAACCACAACAGCGGTGCCTCCTCCAGGACAATTTGTTTTTGAGAGGACCTGTATGCACCAAAACGATGGCGCCAAGTACAGTACTTAGCGTAACAATTTTGGATCAGATGGAAGAAAGAGTAACTTCAAAACATTATGGTCCGACAGCGATGGCACACTCCTAAAATAAATATTCAAACAGGTGACATAGTGATGGACAAAGATGAAACTCAACCACGATCCCAATGGAGAATTAGAAGAGTCTTGGACACTGTAGCAGATACAGATGGAAGCTGCACAAATACTTCAACATTTCTGTTGAGTTCATAAATCTAGTGCAGAAGATTTTTCTGCATTCAATAATAGAGAAATAAACAAGAAAAAACAGGTATATTGTCAGGTACACAAACCTTTTTTTTTCTTCAGTGACGAAACGGTATTTGTTACTTTTCTACTTCCCACAACAGGTTATTAGCAAAGGTTATTGGAAGTTAATAGTACTGGTTCCTATATCAAAAATTCTACTGTAAATGTTGGAGTAATCTCACCAATAGTAAGTAAGTGGGGAATGCCTGCAATATAAATGAAGTGGTTATTTTTCCTAATAATCATGTTTGGGGTTATGAACAGATAGTAACAGCACATAATGTAAAGATTCTATTGTAAATGTTAGAGTAACTTGCACCAATAGTAAGTGGGGTATGCTGGCAATGTAAAGGAAGTGGTTATTTTACATAATAATCATGTATGGGGTTATGAACAGATGGTAATAGCATGTAATGTAATGTGTGTTGAGCACGTATAATGAGTACGACATCATGACATTGTAGAAACAAACCATGCCCTGGGCGTCTCCAGGGTTTCAACAAACAATTTTAAACCAGAAACATTCAACCTGCCTGTTGTTTATAATGATTTGTTGAAACCCTGGAGATGCCCGGGGCATGGTTTGTTTCTACAATGTCACGATTTCGTACTCATTATGACGTGCTCAACTGTGGTACTCGATGAGGAGGAAGCGAAAGTCTGGTGTACAATAGGTTGAGGATGGTCCATTTCAGGGCTGTTAGTTTCAAGTGAAACCAAAAACTCAATTTATCAGGGCGGGACCTGATAAATTGGACCTGATAAATTGGACTCAGGATATAAAATTGAACTCAGGATATAAAACCTGAGTTTCCAGACTTCTTTCACAGATTGAGAATGACTCTTGGATGAGAGTCGAAACGTTTTGTTTTTCTAAATCAGAGTCCAGATGACTACAACTGAATCTTTTTCTACAATAAACACTCCTGGACGAATGAAGGATTACACCGTCAAATCTTTGGGGATTGAGGGGTTCACCTTAGAGTGGTATAAAGCTCTAAAATAAACATGTATCCCTTTGCTTCTAATAATTTAACTGGGAAATTAAAAAGCTCAGACCCCTCCTAGTTGGAATTAAGCCATAATCTGTGCCTCATATAGATCCATTTCTATTCTGAATGTGGACTATTGTATATACATGTTTGTTTGTAGTTGTAACCATCAGCCCAATATATTCGACATTCAACAAAATTCTCGGTTTTACAATTGATGGGATTGAACATAAAATTGCCTGTTATGCAGATGATGTTGTATTATATTTGACCAAACCAGAAATGTCCATACCCAAAATGATACATTTTCTGCAAAAATGGGCCTCATGACTCACCTCATGACCTAAAATGTGGACCACGGGGGTATTATTCCCAGGTGTAGGTGTGTGTAAGCTCATGTTGCGCGTAGAAACTCTTAGCTACAGATTTACGTCATGTATCAACACAACACTAGCCACTATTGAGTCACAGAGAGAAGAGATGCATGCACTCCGCGAAGTCGCACTTCAAAATCGTATTGTGCTCGATCAAATCGCTGGAGCGGCTGGTGGGGTGTGCACTTTACTCAAGGGGAGCTGTTGTATTTATATTCCCGCTAATGATGAAGATGGAGGAGCAATCCAACAGGGACTCGCAAATTTGACTAAACTCCGTGACCTCATGGAGTCAGAAACTGTCACAACTGCTCATTCTTCCTTAGTGTTGGGATGGTTTCTTACTTCCTGGCGTGACGTGCATATACATTTTGGCATTATTGTGGTTGTAATCTTGATTGTGTTCTCCTGTGTTCTCCCGTGTTTATTCAAAGTCATTGGTAAAATGGTATCTGCTCAATATGTATCTGTTCAGGTGACAGGGCCAGATAAAGACGCTTTCAAGCAGGACACGGGTTACATTAGTGATTCAGACGATGATTCAATCATTAGGGGAATGAAGTACCGGTAGTTTAACTGTTTAAACAGAATTTACTGATTAAAGGGTGGAGATAATAATGTTTTAAAAAATCCTAGATTATGTATCCGCCTGTCCGTCCGAGGGAGTCGGCCGAGTCTCTCCTTCACTGTGGAACTCCTCGAGGTTTCTACCTTTTCCTAAAGAGGTTTTGTAGTTTTCCTGGAGGAGAAGGAGGGTCTAAGGACAGGGGAGCAATACTTATCACTGCTTTTTTATCATTACTTATTACTACTTTTTATTATTACTTATTACAACTTTTATTATTATTACTTATTACTACTTTTTATTATTACTTATCAAATTTATATTATACTTATTATTGTTAGGTTTATCGCTATTAATTAGGATTCTTATTAATTAAGTGCTAATTTTCCGGTAATGTGAGGGAGAGAGTGGTCAAAAGTACCACTCTAACAGGTTTTGCTTCAGCTAATTTTTGAGATATATATATATATAAGAAACCTTGGAGTCTTATTTGACCAGGAGCGCTCATTCAAAGCACATATAAATCAAGAAAATATATAGCACACATCTGAAAAGTCTCTCCTCCACATTAGAGGGTTCTTAGAGTGATATGATCTAATTTCTGTGAATATCCTTTAAATCTAGTACAAAATGTAGTATTTCTAATGTTTTGTCACTCCTATTACATTTCTATCAAATGATAATGATCCGTGGTTATGCTGTTATTCTTTTTTGCTCTTGAGTAATTTCCTCAATTACCTTTTACTTGTAACTTCTTGGACCACAACTTGTACTTCTACTTGAGTTATGTTTAGTACAATACTTGGATACTCTACCCACCCCTGATGCTAGAGCATGTGCTAAATATTTGGGGCTCAGACTATGTCATGGTGCTACTGGCAGAGGTATGATCAATTCTGTGTATTACAGGCAGTAATGTGAAATTACATTCACTTGTGTAATGGTTCAACTGCGAAGACAACTTTCTCTTTGGGGACAATAAAGTAACTAATTTACAAAAACATGCATCTTTATCGATCAACATTTCGGTCATTGTATAGAACCTGAGGGATAATGGGTGCCTGTCAATATTGAGCATAACCGCATGGGTTATGAGAAAATGTGGTAGGTGATACCTGACCCATGTTATTGCAAATGCAAATAATTGATATATGGTTTATTAAATTAATTAATTTGTAATCAAGCATAGTAGTGGGTATAAAAAAAAAAAATTTTTAAGGGTATAAAAAACCGAATGCTTACAATCAGTGAAAACAATTCATATTAGAGACGATGGCGATGATTTGGACTGTTTGGAATGGCCCGCATGTCACAGAGTCTGCCACAGAAACCCTCTTTGGCCATGTAGAGGGCATATTGGGCCCTTTCAAGCAATACGCCAATGTGGGGTAAGATTTCATCATTTTCCAGACATATGGTTTTATTGTACAAATGTTTGAACAGACAAAAAAGCAATGACTATGTATGTCTCACTTTGAAAGGGAACAATATTTGAGATTGAACTCATTGTTGGGGAGACATCCCTGGACTCTATGGACAGTGAGGTACTGGTTCAGGTTTGTAGCTGTCACTGCTCTGGAGTGCCGGCCAGAGCACTACTTGAGGCCCGGACAGATAACTGGATCGATGGAAACCACGAGGAGTTGCAAAGAAGGTTTCAGGAGCTTTATTGAATCGAACAAGTGCACGAAGGTTGCTAACACGTTCACTGAACCCCAACAACAACAATACTAAAACATTAAGAGAACGGACTCGATTTTCGAAGCACATATATTGTCATAAAGCCTAGGGATGTCACAAGGCACGTCATGCAAAACATAAAGGAAAGGAATGCGGGTGACGTCATAAAGCAACTAGTCATACAGGCGGAAAGGAATACAGGTTATATCATAAAGCACAATTATCATGGCAGGATGGGAGCGCCCACTACTGGATGCTCCGCTAACTACAAACTCATGGGAATACAGAAATTACAGGGGCTTTTGTACACTCATCGCATACAACCTGAAATGGTGCATTCTGTAGACATAAAAGTAAAATTTTCATCAAAGCACATTTCTTGGCCGATACAGATGGGAAATGTAACTTTTGTTATTAGGATAATGATAACATTGTTATAATGAGTGAAATATGGTTTCATAATTTTTGCGGTGGTGAAATTCTGTCAGCATATCTTGTAAGCATTGTCATTTGTGGTGTTGCATTGTGTATTTTGTTTGTGACTAATTCACTTGGCTGTTAGCAGCACAAACGGAATCAGTGTTCCAATCCAATTAAAAGGGTGCCCCAATTTTTGTACGGTGTAATAGGACGAGTTTAAAACTTTGTAAATCATTATAGTTTTTTTGTGTTCCCTGTGACTAGCACGTCTTTTTCAGACACAGACGTGAAACCGGAGTATTATATCTCCACAGCCAATCAATCAATTACTCAATCAGCTCTCAGCCATGTGAGTCACTATATGACACGTTGGGAATTCTTACTTACTAGGTAAAGACAATTTCTGAAGTTGTGAATTTGTTTTCACCAACTTCTGCTTTTACAATACACTTTGTGTGGTGGAAACTAAAGTTACTAATTGTAAGAAAAATGGTTTGGTACAGTCCTCCAGCTTTAAATTCAAAAGCAATTTCAATGTGACTTAAACACCCTTAACAGGCTTCAAAAATAGGAGTACCTCTGATAGGATATGCAACTAATTAAGCAGTTCTACACTTAACAGGGGAAATTAGGATAAAAACGAAATACTTAACCACGTATTCTAATGGGCATCTTCACACATAAGTGCAATTGCTTCTACTAATTGGTCTAAATGCTTGTATTGCAGTCGAACTGATTGAGAATTGACTGCAGGTGATTTATACTTTCTTACATACAAGTGTGTGGCTCATTGGCCAATTAGGCTGTATATCCCACCAACTGAGGAGTAAGCGCCATAGAGGAGAGAGTTATTACATTTTTTTATTGGCTCGTGCATTTCAGAGGACTTGATTGACAGCTGAAGAATCGAGTTAGAGTAGGTAAGGAATCTGGAATGGGACGTTGCAAATGTTCTGGACTGGACATTGCTGAACTGTAAAGTTTTCTTATAGTATTTTTCTAAAGCTCTTATATATATATATATATATATATATATATATATATATATAATTTGTTTTTTTGGTTTCTTTAATGTATTTTACAAGGAGACCATGTACAATTAGAACAAAATATATAATGTGTGATAACTTTTGGTTATATTCATGAAAAATGAATGAAATATCATCAATCAATCATCAACATGTTCAAGGGTATATAGGTGGTAAAGGGAACACAACGAAGTCTGGGATGGCACAATTGTTTATTTAAATTTGTATTAGTTCTACTGTAGTATAGTGTCTTTTTTGACCAAGAACTCTTTCAAAGCACATATAAATCAAGGCTGTAAAACAGCCCATTTTCATTTGCATAATATAGCAACAACTACAAAGAATATGTACAGCTGACACTGACATTTTTTTCCATGCATTTGTTACATTTAGATTAGACAACTGTAACTCCCTGCTGCTTTGAGTTTAGAATCAAATTTAAAATCCTCTTGACTTCTAATAAATGACATGGCCCCATCCTACCTCAAAGATGCTATAGTACCATATCATCCAAACAGAGCACTTCACTAGGTACCCGAGAGCTCCTGTGTTGTGGAATGAGCTCCTGTCCATGTTAAAGAGGCCGACGCAGCATTTAAGACCAGGCTTAAAATGTTCTTCTTTGAAATCGCTTATGGTCAGGCCAGTTAAGAACAGAAATAAAAACCTAGTTTCTCAGCCATGCTGCCCTATGAGCAACTATAGTGGGGAAGTATGGCAGCTCGAGCACTATACTCTGCTTCTTACTACTTTTACTATAAAAAATATTTGACGTTTGAGTTCACCTGTGTCTCTTCTTTACTGTTCACATGTTTTGTCTTTCTCCCAGGGGAGTGGTTCTGTTCCAGATGCTCCTGCTCCATTTATGACTGAACTTTAGATGCTCCACCCCATCTCACCATCCTAACCTGGACGCTCCTCAACTGGCTATATAGTCCTTGTCTGCCTGAGTGAATTCTACCTATGGTAGATGGGCCACGCTCTCTCCTCCTGAGTGGTTGTAGCTTGACAATATATCTACTAATTGAAGCGTGTCAGCCTGTCCGTCCGTGGAAGTAGGGTCTCTCCTTCACTGTTGGCTTTCCTGAGGTTTATACTTTTCCCCAGTGTTTATTTGTAGTTTTGTTTTTTTTTCTTGCATACCAAGGGTCTAAGAAAAGGGGATGCTCTGGGACGGTCACTCAAATTGCCTACCATTGTTATACTGATGATGTACAAATATACTTGCCTATTCATACTAGTAGATATGTACAAGCGCTTTATTGATGAATTTCCTCAGCTTGAACAAAGGATAAACTGAAATTTTGGTTTTTGAAAATTATGATTCTTTGCTGAACTGTGATTGTATAATAGACCCTTTTAGTTCTTGCTAGGAACCCCGGTGTAGTTGTTGACAGCAATTTTAAATTAGATGAACAGATTAATGCCATGGTCAAAACGATTTTATCCCTTAAAGCAAGGTCAAATGTTACATTCTCCACCCTCATTTTGAAAGAGCCATCCATGCTTTTGTGACCTCACGGCTCGATTACTGCAACTCTTTATATGTTGGCATCAAACAGGCCTAGCTCAGCAGTCTAAAGGGAGAACAGGATGCAGCAGCCTGCCTTTTACTTTTAACTGGCAAAAAGCACAGGGACCACATCACTTCTGTTCTTAAATCTATGTACTGGCTCCCTGTACATTTTAGAATCCATTTTAAAATTATGTTTGTGGCATGGCATAGCACCTTCTTATTTCAGCTCCTGGTTGTCCACAGGACCAGGCTCAAGAGCAGAGGAGACAGAGCCTTTTCTGTTGTAGGACCTCAGCTGTGGAACACTTTGCCTTTGCACATCAGGCCTACACAATCACTTTAGCACTTTAAGTTCCTGTCCAAGACGCACTTTTTCTTTTTGGCATTTGACTTCAGATAGAGCAAGACAACCTTTAACTATTTTTGTTTTGCATGCTGTTTTATATATGTTGGCACTCATGTATTGTTGTCTCTACAGCACTTTGGTAAGCTCTGGCTGTTTTTTTAATGTGATTTATAAATACATTTGATTTGATTTCCTTAATTCCTGTGTTCATTGTTTATTGCTTCTCTGTTATTGACCAATGACTGTTCTATTGTAAATGTTCTAACTTTCTGTTGGTTAAATAAACAATCTTTATCAAAACTGAATTAAAATACTTAATTTGCTTTTGTTTCAAATGTTTTTAACTACTATATAATACAGTCAGGTGATGCCATGTGCTCTGACTACAGGAGGCTGCGCTAAATGAATGAATCCACAAAATTTTTCTGAGTTCTATGCATTCCACACATTGGATCAAGCAACCTCCAAAAAACACAATGACACTGATCACTTCTTATATCATGCTGTTTTTATTGCAGAATAAAGCAAAGTTCCAATTTTAGTCGTAGTATACAAGAGTTCGATAACACAAAGTCAGTCCAGTGCATTTATGCAAGGCCCTTCAAGAGCGCTCAAGACGTGGCAAGGCTGGCTATTGGCTATTTTTATTCTTTGTAGTGATGGCTAGAATTTGCTTTTAGATTTACATATATCTAATTTATGTGAATGTCAAAATGATGTTGTGTTAAAAAAAATCCAAACAGTAATTCCAGTATATTCCATTCTAGCTCGACAGATGTTTTGCACATGTTTGGATCATGGATCTATTAGGTTTGGATTTATTGTCGACATTTGTAAATGAGGACGTGAAATCAGCAAAAAACGCAGTATTTTGGAATCCTTTTACAATCCTTTTACCTTTTTATGTTTTTTGGTTGTTTTGAAGTGAAATGCTACATTGTGTTGGAATCTAAAGCCTCATTATCAATGTTGGTTTACAAGCAAGTTGTCTGTGGGGATTATAAATCAGGAGGCCAAATGGAATATATCTGTCATTATCAACTGTTCAAAGCAGAAGATGTTTATGTCAGTCCACTTTGACTGGAAGCGTCACATGCTGAGTGGCCTATTGTTGGCT
>BJKM01000142.1:65000-165000 GCA_015082035.1 Chaenogobius annularis
TAATGTATATGTGTGTGTGTGTGTGTGTTTGTGTATGTGTGTATGTGTAAAGTCTGAGAACTCTGTTTAAAACTCTGAATAGGGACCAGGAGGTTGATAGAGAACCACACACAGGACAAAATGCATTGTTAATTTTAGGACTCAAGAGTAGGCTTGAGTGTGAGATCACTGCCACACCACCACCTCGGCCTGTGCTCCTGGCGGTCTGAAAGTTACCATGAGTGGGTGGGGTGGACTCATTTAGGCTTACGTAATCATCTTGTTGAAGCCAAGTTTCTGTTAGAGCTAGAAGATCTATGTTAGAATCTCTAATTAATTCATTAACTAAAAGCGATTTAGAGGAAATTGACCTAATGTTTAGCAGTCCACATTTTATTGCATTATTATATCATGCTTAATTATATCATTTGTGTGCGCTATTTTTATTAAGGTATTTGGTCTGATGCCTGAAATAGCTTTTCTGAGGTTTGACTTTTTGGCATTATTTGCACGAGGGACACACAGTCTCTATCTGCTTTGAATCTGAACACTTAATTTGTGACAAACCGTGCAAGAGCTCAGTGACAGAGGAGCGTCTTACACTGCTGCTCTGCGCCAGGGGCTCATCCCAGGGTGGTCACTTTAGACGACTAAGGCTTTCGGTCAAATTCCGAAGGGATGTACCTTCCCGAAGTCGGATGGATGCCATCCCTGCGTATGAGCCCAGGCTTTCCCCAAAATGGTGTGTGTGTACGTATGTATGTATGTATGTACGCTTGATGTGTACCTATGATGAAAATTACAAACCTCTTATCTTTTTAAATGGGTGAACTTGCGAATTTTTAAGATGCCCAATACGTATTAACCCCACTGTATACATACATGTATGTATGCATGTATGTATGGATATAATTTATTAAATAGAAAGGATGCGCAGTCAGGGGTGGAAGGGTGTCCGGTTTGGGGACCACAGGATCTCATCTCTGCTGTTTGCAGATGATGATGTCCTGATGGCTCCATCAAACCTGGACCTGCAACATGCACTGGGACAGTTTGCAGCCGAGTGTGAAGCAGCTGGGATGAGAATCAGCACCTCCAAATCTGAGGCCATGGTTCTCAACCGGAAAAAAAAAAAACGGTTTGCCCTCTCCGGGTGGGTGGGGAGTCCTTGCCCCAAGTGGAGAAGTTCAAGTATCTCGGGTCTTGTTCACGAGTGAGGGAAGGATGGAGCGTGAGATCGACTGGCTGGATCGGTGCAGCGTCTGCAGTGATGCGGTCACTGCATCGGACTGTTGTGTAAAGAAGGAGCTGGAGTCGAAAGGCAAAGCTCTTGATTTACCGGTCAAGTCAATCTACGTTCCTACCCTCACCTATGGTCATGAGCTTTGGGTAATGATCCAAACGACAAGCTCGCAGATACAAGCGGTAGAAATGAGTTTCCTCCGCAGGGTGGCTGGACGCTCCCTTAGAGATAAGGTGAGGAGCTCAGTCACACGGGAGGCGCTCGGAGTAGAGCTGCTGCTCCTCCACGTCGAGAGGAGCCAGCTGAGGTGGCTCGGGCATCTGTTCCGCCTCCCTAGGGAGGTGTTTTGGGCATGTCCCACCGGGATGAGGCCCCCGGGAAGACCCAGGACACGCTGGAGGGACTATGTCTCTCGGCTGGCCTGGGAATGCCTCGGGATCCTCCCGGAGGAGTTGGGAGGAAGTGTCTGGGGATAAGGAAGTCTGGGAGTCCCTGCTTGGACTGCTGCCCCCCGCGACCCGGCCCCGGATAAAGCGGAAGGAGATGGATGTATGGAAATAAAAAGGAAAACATTAGATCATTTTGATCAAATTGATTTAGCGCAATATGTCCCCTTTCCATTCATTTCAGAACAAGTTTTTAGAGGTCTAAACTACAGGGTTGGCAGCTTTTTCAGACCAAACCAAATAAGACACTATTGCTTAGAAATAATGTCCTAGGATCTTTGGCATTTGATCATGGCGACAATTTAAAATTTTGACTCTGTTGAGCTCAATCTTTCAGCGCTAGCAGAACATGATTGCTCCGTCCTTTTCCATCCACAAAGATCAGTCACGAGGAGGCACCGGCGAAGAAGCTACGTCTGTCCAAACCTAGCAAGTCTGCGTCTTTGCACATAGACCTCTGCAAGGCGGCATGCTCCACAGACGCGCTCCAGTACCAGTGCCTGCTGCAGTTTGCTCGGCGCTCTGTAGAAGCCGAGAGCGTGGAGGGCGTCATCCGCATCCTGCTCGAGCATTACTACAAGGTACTGGTGTAAGACTATATGGAAACATAAAGTACTATTATTTGGTAGTGATACAGTTTGTCTAAAAAGCTTTTTTTATGGTTGTATAATATTTTTTTTATCAATTATCAATGTCAGTTGAAGGTGGGAGAAATCCCAGTTCCCAGAGACGCGTCATTGGCAATATTGAATTTAGGTTTGACATTTTAGTATTGTGACAACACTACTAGTCTGGATACTGCACATTTCAGCTTGCATTCCTCCCTCTGAAATATGAAATGCAAATGAGGTGCACAATGTAACTCCCACCACCTGCTTGTTTCTATGGAGATATTGCTTTTCTGGAATGCTCCATAGGATTTAGGCCTATCATGATAAAAAACTTTTTGAAGGACTGTAGCAGGGCTCTCTTTAAAACATTCCAGGTTCTCAGGTGGATTTATTGTGCCGATCTCCAAGTGCAAAAATGGTGCTTCCTGTGTGGAGGAGCAATGTCCAAAAATACATATATTTACAGCGTTCCAACGTATAGTTCAACTTTAATTTACGTTTCCTTTAACTATTCCAGTCTGTCTCTCAGCACCCTTGTTACATGCACTGTAACCGGTGACACTCTCATCCAAGAGCGCCTCCCCTTTAGTCTTCACTCTCCCCTTCCACTGAGCAAAATGCATTGATAATTAAAACCCAAAATAAATGTACAACAAACATGTGAAATCCTCGAAGTAGTCAGCATTATGTTTTTACAATTATTATAAATGTTTTGAGGTTTCAGTCCTAGATTTGACAATTTATTCTTCATTGAAAGCCTTTCTGTTACATGGTAATAATAACTTGATTGACTTGATTTTGTGGACCTCAGGAGACAGATAGCTCGGTGCGTCTGAAGATTGCCTCTCTGATTGGACTCTTGTCTAAAACGCCCGGGTTCAGGCCGGACTGCATCGTGGAGGACACCATCAACACACTCAACAACGAGAGTAAGAGCCATACTTCATTTGGGAGCGAAAAGAACGTCCTGTTTGTACTGTGCTTCGAACAATACGGCTTGCTATGAAGAATTTTCTTTAGTACGTGTTTCTCACAGATTCCTCTATGTTTATGGGTGCAAACATAGAATATCAAGTAAAATATCTAATATTCTAAAATGATATGTCTAAATAATTGTGTGTGAATGGTCTTTTCAAGCTTGTGTGATACTTGAACTTCAGTCAAGACATTTACAGGCTCCTCATTGCACATTTTTGGATTGATTACAAGAATATGATCTGATTGATAAAAGATAGTCGAAAAACTGCTAGAGTTCAATTTTAGTCAAATATATTTGATGATGTATTCTATAAAATATCAAACTTTTATTATGGACTTCATTGGAAAATGTAAAATTCTGTATAAAATTATTGATCTAACACAGCTTAAAAATAGAAACAACTAACTTCCTGTTCAAAACTGCAAAGCTGAAGCTCCTCTTCAGAGTGACATTTCACCATAACAAGCAGTGAATTGTCATTTACATGTTTTTTTGTGTGTTCCTGGTCTTAGAATTGGAATCGGAAAAGGGTTTATTGCCATTGTCTGAACAAAACTACAAAACTACAGGACATAGAGGGGGGGGGGAATAAACCCCCCTTAAAACTCAACTTCATCCCATATTTTGGATAGCGCCATCGTTAAAATACTACTTCAAATAAACAAGTCTTAGTCTTAAGCTTCAAAACGCTGTGTGTTTTATTACATTCAGGCTCATATTCACGTATAGATTAGTTGAATGAGGAAGTAAATGTAGGCGCGGCAGAATACAAAGACAAACGGAAGGTTTATGCTGTCACTTTGGCCGACACACCCCCTCCCGCGCCGTCTGTGCAGACCTGAATTTCCGTGTTGGCATCAGGGAACAAATTCAAACTACGCGGACGGTTCCACGTGGAAATGAATGGGATATCATGGCAGCAGCTCTGATATCTACTGTTGAAACCGCGCAGACTAAATACTGCCAACGTCTTCTCCGCTGCCCTCCGCACGTCTCATTTCCGCGTGGAATTTACATGCGGAAAGTATAGTCCAAGCACACATGCGATACGGCGATCATTGAAATGAACCTTTCTTGGCCAGACCTGACTCACAGGTCAAAAGACAATATGTGTATCACTACACAGATACAGAGTCTACAGTTGTTATTTTGTCCGCTTGCTCAGTGAGTTTTGGAAGGATTCTACATGTTCACGCTGTTTCTGTCCTTCACAGAGCAGTTTGTTATTGACGCGACCTAAAAGAAAGCTGATTTTTTTTCTACGTCTCAAGCCCCTCCTCCTAGCGTTACCATGGAGCTTGATTTATAATTATAACTCATATTATTGTAATATTATGCAATGGAACACTCCTGGACGAATGAGGGATTACACTGACAACTAATATTATTGTTAAAAAGAGAAGGTTGAGCTAATGATCACCTCACTTGAAGCTAATATTTAGTCAGTTAGTTTAGTTAGTTATTCTTGTGTAGAATACTTTCCTTTTGTGATCTTATCTTCTGCATTTCTTCAGCAAAGGCTTCTCTTTGCACTTGTTTGATTATGAAGGTTTCCGTATCCTTTCTTTCTTCAAGATCAGCAGCTTTGTTTGTTCTTTGCTCAGAGCCTTTGAACTCTTTGACAAATCTTTTGAGTCGAGCAATCGCTCTTACTGCTCTTGACCAGTGTGAGAACTTCTTTAGACATTCCAACAATGTGTTCGCTTCTTTTGAGTGAATAGTGTTTGTGTGAACCTTACGAAGCGCAGGCTCAGCTTCAAGCATTTCTCCCACCGTATCTTTCTAACTGGAAGATCTTGTTGCCAAAGGAACATGGAACCTTGTAACCTGTTTGAGTCCTTAAGCTCAGTTACATTTAGGCCTCTCGAGGCGTGATCAGCCGGATTGTTTTCAGAGGCGACATGTTACCATTTGTCGGGAATTGTGCTTTGCTTTATTCGTTGGATACGATTTGCAACAAATGTATGGAATCTTTTGGCATCATTGCTTATGGCAGTACAACTTGAAACCGACAATCTCCAAGAGTTTTATTGGACTGATTCACAAGTTCTTCCTTGATTACATCTGCGTTTCGGACTGAGGTTATGGCGGATGACTTTTCAAGTCTTGGAATGGTTGTTTGTTTAACTCTAGCTGACAAGTGAGCAAGTTATTTGTCCTACTTTGTTTATTCTGAGATATGAACATGCACCATAACCCTTTAGACTTGCATCTTAATAGTTGTGTAGTTCATCTTCTGCAAATTGTGATGTTCTGTGAGTAGCTTCGTGGGATTTTTAGAGCTGCTAGTTTGGGCAGGTCTCGGAGCCACGATTCCCATTGTGGTAGAATGTTCTCGGGGAGATCATTGTCCCAATTGACTTTGTCTTTGCACAGCATCTGGATTATTTGCTTTCCAATCAGTATGAATGGTGCAACAAACCCAAGGGGGTCATAAACTGAAGCAACTGTCGAAAGCACCCCTCTCATTGTTAGTGGGTTTTCTTTGACTAAGACTCTGAATTTGAACTCATCCGCTTCTATACACCACTGTACTCCAAGTGTACGTTCAATACGGGCTTCTCCCAGAGACATGTCTTGATCCTTAGCTGGAGCTTGTTCTGCTTGATGTATTGCCACAGGCACTTCTTTACAATTCGTCACAAACTTCTGCAGACGGAGATTGCCTGTTTTGCAGAGGGCTCTTGACTCTTTGACTAGCTGTATGGCTTCAACTGTTGACGTTACACTAGCGAGTCCATCGTCCACATAAACTCTTTGGATGAACTGGATGGTCTCTTTGCTGAACTTCTCTCTGCCTTGTGCTGCGAGGTGTTTGAGTCTGAAGTTGCAGCATCCGGGTGATGAAGCTGCCCCGAAGAGGGGGACTTTCATCCGATACACTAATGGTTTGGAGTTCAAATCTTAGGTAGTCTTGATGTTCCTTGATGACATGGAATTGATGAAACATTCTCTCCACATCACACATTTTGGTTTTCTGATTTGGCATAAAACTCCGACCAGTGCATTGGTGAGATCTGGTCCAGTCAGAAGGTGATCGTTGAGAGAGGTTTCTTGGAAGCGGGCTGAACAATCAAAACCACACAGATCTTTTCAGGCTTTTGGGAATGGTACACCCTGTGATGTGGGATGTACCAAGCTGCTTTGTTATCAAGCTCTTGTTACGGGACCTTTTCTACATCTCAAGAAATTTTATCATCCAAGAACTTGATGTAATCTTTACAGTATTTTTCATCCTTTCTCTGACAACATTCCAATGAAGACAGTCTGTGTCTGCATATTGTTTGTTATTTGGAAGATTTCGGTTTTGCATATTGTTTGTTATTTGGAAGATTTCGGTTGCCAGTTTTGAATGGTAGTGGGAGCTCGTAGTGACCATCTTTCTTCTGCGTAATGCCTTTGTTCACCTTTTGACATGAACAGTGTGTCTTCTTGGGAGGCTGGATTATCATCTGTTGCATGCTCTGCTTCCAGAGCCTTTATCGCATCCAGTGGAGTGACTTCTTTTACTTGAGTTCTGCAAGCAAAGTGCACCTTTTTCTTGATCTCAACCGATAGTTGGACAGTGGGGGTTACTTTGCGCACAATGACACATTTTCTCTTTGTAGAAGGGCTTGTTGGCAGTTGTAGCCAATAAGGAGACCAACCTCACATTCCAGCAGAGGAGGTAATTTATCAGCAAGCCCATTGAGGTGAGGCCACTTCAAGGCTGTTTCAGAGGTTGGGATGTGCGACTTGTTCACTGCGATGAACTCTCTTGTGGAGACTGGTGGCAGTGCAATTCTCTGCTTGCTATGATATCCTCTTACTTGCAGGTTTAACAGCTTTTCACATGGTATAACTGTCTACTTGGCGGACATTGTTGATAGCCTTAAGCTTTGCTTTTATCTGTGTCGAGGTCTTGGGCCACTTCATCCAAAATTAAAGATGTCGCTCTGTGAGTGATCTTGATCTGGGTTATTTGTAGACGAAACCCAAACGGGTAATATGGATGATGTCAAAGTGCTTGGGGTTTCTTGAACAACTCTGTTTGTAGTTGCTGTTGTAGACATGTCTTCGTCTTTAGGATCAACCTTGAGAGTCTGTCTTATCTGAAAAGTAATTCTCAGTTATCACAGGAGTTGTTCTTTTACGTTCTGTGAACTCGTCAGCATGCAGGCATGTTGGATGTCTTTTTTGATACTTATCACATGTGCTTCTCTTTTTGCACTTCTTTGAGTGATGGCCTGTCCTTAAACATCCAAAACAAAACTTTTCCCTTTGTACAAACTCACAAAGAGTGACCAGTTCTTTTGCAAAATATGCCTGTTTAGGCATTGTGACTTGAGTTACTCGAGTTTGTTGTTAGAGTTTTGGCTTGAATGATTTGGGTGTTTGGGTTTATCCTTTTCAAAACCTTTGAGTGGTTGTATTGATGTTAAGGAGTCACATGCTAAGTCTGCTTCACTTGACATGAAATCCACCAATGTGTGGAAAGCTGTGTAATCTCCATCATTCCCCCATCAATCCCTTTTGACTTTCCAGACAATCATTGACAACTTCCAGTGTCTTGATATTTGGCATTGCGGCTTCACAGCTTTTAAGGAAGTCTGCGAGTTCTCAACTCACATCCGTCGTTGGAGCTTATTTCAGGCCAACTATGGAGCTTACCTCTGAAACATTTTCCAATGGTGAATGGATCGCCAAACCTCTCTCCCAACAATTGCCAAGCTTAGTCATATCAGGAATCAGGAATCAGGAATCAGGATATATTTATTGCCATTGTCAATGAACAAATTCACAACATAGGAACGTGACTTGGTAACAGATCGCGACATGAGAGACATGCATAAAGAGCACCGGCCACCGGGGCGCCTCGCTTTCGCGTAGCGCCTACTCGGGTACTTGAACTCTTGGAAAATGAAAAACAGTTTCAGCGATAAGCATACAAAGATAAACAAACACATATTGAGTACATTACACGAGGTCAACGTGATGGATATTTTCAGTGGATGTTGGGGCAGGGACACAAACAAGATAACAACAAAGATTAGGATGTGGGATGTGCAGACGGTGAGTGAAGGCCAAATCTTGTTTTGTGTAAGTGTCTGCGTCTTCAGCACGGCCTTGACGCCTGTTGCTCCCCAGCCCGGGGCCAGATAAGGAAAATCGTTTCTGGTCCTCTGTGTGCGATCAGCTTGATTCATTGAGTTACTCCGTCCGACAGCCAAAAGTTCCCGTTTCCTTGATTGAATCCCCCAAAGTCTTTTGCATCTCCATGGTCCGAAATAAGATGTTACGGTTCAGATCAATGAGTTGCACCGTGCCGTGCTCAAGTCTCTGTTCGAGTCCTTTCATTCTTTCACTCAAATCCAAAAACCTTTTCATGTTGATGTCAGACAGTTGTTGGGTGAATTTTTCTGTCTTCCCATTTTTCCGATAGACCAAGGCGACTCCGAGCCCAATTAGGAGGAATCCTGCTATCATAAATCCAAATACAAATAGGTCCTCCACATCTTCTATGAGCAGGGGCTCGATGCATAGAACCTGCCAGTTCTTGTAATAGTCCCGAACGTACCCCGCTGGGGACGTCCCTTCGGGACAGGTTGCTTCTCCCGGGGAAGCTTTTCTCTGGGAAAAAACTTTATCTAATGCACTCAGAGACCAATCAATCAGATCCATTATTTCGGAGAACAACAGGTGATCCAGCGCACTGTGATTTAGAGAGAAAAAGAGAAAAAAACACGACGAGAGAGGCAAAAGTAGCAGGCAGCAGCGGGAGCAGAGGGAAACACGTCCGCACAGGAGGGAGGAGTGGACTGCACTCCTGCTTTGTCTGTTCACACTAAGAGAAATCTTTCAGCTGCCTTTTTTGCAGATACATCAAGGTACTTTCTGAGGTAGTAATCTCTCTCATTTTTGGGAATGTTCTTTCTTTCGATTAAGGTTTCAAATGACAACTGCCAGTCTTTAAACTTTAAGGGGTCTCCAGTGAACAATGCAAGTTGCGACTGGTGTTGCTTGAGGAATGAATGGTGGACTTGAGGCATTGAGGACTTGTGCTGCATTTTGAACTTGGAAGGGTGTGACTGGTGTGAAAGCGATTGCATGAGGTTCACTCACCGGTTTATTGCTGCATGGCAAACTGCGACTTTCATAGTTGGTTTCGGCCTCATTGTAGATTCTTACTCTCGCTTTGGCCGCATTAAACCTTTTTGAGTTTTTCAAAAGTTTTCAAAGTCAAATTGTGCTTGCCGTTGCCTTGTTTCAACTTCTAGTTTTTGGAGTTGACTTGCTTGTCGTTCTTGTTCTTCCATAACGGCCAAGATTTCTTAAGATGCCCCTGCATCGGCTGCTGCGTCCACTCTCTTAATTGACATGACAGAACTGAGGTAGAATTTGATACTTGTGACTTTGACTTGGATACTTCTGACTCCAAGCATGAACCAATATCTGGCCATGATTCCTTGTCTTCTTCAATATGTCCCGCTAATCGATTTTTAAATTTTTTTTATTTTTTTTAAGGTTTTTAACAATGAAATCTGAAAGGGACGTGCATGCATCTACTTTACATCTCATATCTGGATCAGGTGCTTGCACTTGGCGGATCTCGTCGTAGAGGGCTTGTACATTTCGGCGTGTAATATTCACATTGTCTATTAACTCGGTTAACTCATTGTCACTAGCTGTATCAGACAAAATTACTTTGCTTAATCTTGCCTCATATCTCCATTTTTCATAAACAACCTTGTCTCTGCGTTTGAATGCTTTGAGCTTGTCTTCTTGAAGCTCTTTTCCCTTTTCAGTTAATGTTCTTGTTCCTTCGCTCTTGCGAGTTTTTGCTTCAGGTTGAGTGGCTGCTTCAGAGCAACACATTTCATTGGATGTGTCAGTCATTTTGTATGTCAAGTTGGATGTTGTTGTTGTACACTAATATGCAGTAGTATGACAATTAGTTCATATGAGAGTATTGTTAAGATTACTATTACTTTGTATAGACTTGTTATGTATACCTTAATGTAAACACATGAATTTTTAAAGCTTGAACTTTCTATAGTTTTAACTTCGAACAAAATGCACACATTTCAACAACTTCAACAAATGTATAAGTACCCTTAAGCAAATGTGCTGTGAAATAACTTTGAAGTTTAACTTGGCTTAAACCACTCTTATTCCCTTGGAGCGCAGTCCTTTTACTTATTTTCTAGTTTACTTAATTTCGTTGACTGTGCTGTTGCTGGGGAGCGATGTACTGGTGTAATGGCGCCGCCTTGTGGTATTTCTCAGTACCGCAATCCACTTATCAGCCGTCCTCGACTTGAGTTTCTCACCGGCGCTGGGCCGGGTGAGTTTTCACTGTAGCTCCTCAATGACAACACTGAACACAATTTCTTGAGACTGGAGCATTTATTAGCCTTCTTAAATGCCAGTAAACGCTGTGAAAACTACAGGACAAATAAACAGGATGATTAGACACTCCATATTGTCTTTGCTAACACACAGTGCCAAATAACATAGCTACCTCGTGGCCGCCTGTCACTTCAGAGGTCTTTAGGCGATGAACAACATTTGTGCATTTTCTAGCTGTATGTATAGCATACTGTGTAATTGGCACAACATAAATTCACAACTACATTTATTTCACATGCACAATACAAGTACCTTATTCAGCTTGTTAGCTAGCCCTTGTAAGTTCCCTTAAGCATGGCTCTCACCCTGAAAGTCCTGAACATGTGGGGGCGTATAAATCGCATCTTATGCAAAATAAAGACATTTCAAAAGGCATGTATAATAATAGTCTTCAAAGTATTATTTCTTGAAAACAAAAATTAACTTGATGCATGAATCCTTTCTATGACACTTACAATGCCCTTGGGTTGTGTTGGTCAGAGTCCCACCAGGTCCTGGCCCAGCTGCTCCACTCGCTGCTCCTGATTGGCTCTCAGCTGACGGACACGCCCTCTGTCCGACAGCGGCTGGTGCACGTATCCTGTCAGGTAAGCTCAGACCGACACCCCCTGTCTATACTTTTGCGCATGGCACTAAAAACCCTGTCCTGTGGCTCCTGCAGCACCTGTCGGACACTTACTTCGGAGTGAGGAACAACTGTCTGCAACTGTTGGGCTGTGTGGGGCTGACCAGCTGTTTTCCGCACCTGGACAATGTAACCACAGGTAAAGAAAGAAAGTTGGAAAGATAAATACACAGAAAACCAACCAGTATCTGGGGTGACCACCATTTGCCTCACACGGTGCAACACATCTCCTTCACATAGAGTTGATCAGGTTGTTTATAGTGGCCTGTGGAATGTTGGTCCACTCCTCTTCAATGGCCGTGCAAAGTTGCTGGATATTGGCAGGAACTGGAACAAGCTGTTGATGTCGATTCAGAGGTCATGGTTGTGGATGGATGGCACAACAATGGGCCTCAGGATCTTGTCACGGTTTCTCCTTGCATTCAAAAGGCATTCCATAAAAATGCCTTAAAAAAATGCACTCAACTCGTGTTCGTTGTCCATAACAAACGCCATAACCCCACTACCACCATTGGCCACTCGATCCGCAACGATGACCTCAGCAAACCGCTCACCCACACATCACCACAGGCGCGGTCTGCTGTCTGCAGAGTTTGTTGCGTTCATGTTTCCTTATTCTGTTTTTTTTTTACTATAATAGTCCTTTTCAGCATTTCTTGAAATGGTTGTTTTTTTTACTTTGTTTTTAGGTATTTTTATATTTCACTTTATTACTGATGGTCCTGTTTTCTACAAAGACTTAATTCATTTTCTTTTTCTTTTTGGATGCTTTGATTAATCCCACTGTCATCCACGGTTTATTATTTTCCCTTGATTTCATGAGCTGCTTCATTGGGAAACATTTATTATAAAGGTCAGTATAAATGTTTGGAAAAGCTTCATCGTTGACATCGGCCACATACACATCAGACCAATCTTGTTGGGACAATTCAGTCCTGAAGTCATTCATTCTTTGCTCTGTTCTAACTCTAAAGTATCAGAGTTGTTTTGTGGTCTCATATTGTGTAGGCTGCAAGTCATAAATAATAAAAACAGTCAAGTGTTCACTTATGTCTATAATGAAGAGGCCGCTTTGTATTATCTTTCTACATTTGTTAGTGATAATATTGTGTGTTGCACAAGAGGTTGTGATTTTGCTTGGTTGGAAACTGTAGGAAAAATGGCTCTTGTGCTTATTGTAACAAGACCACATAGTTTCTGTTTACATTTGGATGAATTGAGAAAATCCACATTATAATCACCACCTATTGTGAAAGTTTTATGTTGGTTTTGTGTAGCCAGTAAATTTTCAAAGCAGTCTTGAAATGCATCTATATTGGAATATGGGGCTCTATAAAGCTCTATAAACACTCCCATTATGTACATTACGAGATGCTGCGTAGGTCATCAAGTGCTCCGAGGGGCACCAGCCGGACCAGGCAGTTTGGATTAAATGACAAAGTAGGCTATTTGTGCAGCAGCTGCATTGTTTGTTGCATTTAAACTGGAAGGCTACAGTAGTCTTTAGTACTACTCTGTCTTTAGTTCTTAATCAATTTAAGATGCGCACAGGCAGCTCCACAAGCCAAAGATTAAACAGATGTAGAGAGATCAGGGGCAAAGCTGGGAACACCTACATATTCTATGAAACACAAGGAGCAAAATAGTCTATAGATGATGAAAATGTACCTCATATTTAAATAGAAACCACAAAAAAGGAGAGAATGAAACAAGACATGCAATGTGTCCAGCTAGCGTAGTGAACCACGGAGCGCACACAATTCTCTAAATCATGTTTTTTTAATGCAAAAGAAAGAGTCAATAGTTTGCAGCCTGTAGTGTTTTCTAGAGCCTCAATCTGTTCTGCAGAAGAGCAGGAGAATTGCTTCAGGTGATTCTGGAGCAGGGCCAGATCAAGGACCTTTAGGCACTGTGTGGGGCCCTCATAATAAACTAAGTAATAAGTTGGTCATCATAAAATGCACCAAAATACAGAATATTTAATTATTTTTGTTGAAAACCCATATTAGCAATATTTACTAAATTTAATTTATTTTAAAAAATAACTTCAGAAATATTAACCTTAAGGTTATAATACAGACATAAAACCCCTACATACTTTTTACATGAATGTAAATACGCACTTGTATTGAACACCTCCTCTGTATAATATTTACATGTGTTATCAAACAAGTTAATCTGATATCCCTCAGATCATGATTCTCAGGGTGATCCTATTGCAGTTCTTTCTAATTAAGTATCTTGGCTTTATCCTGGACCACTGTAACTCTTTTAAGTTACAATATCTGGTTCACAAAATGAAGATAAAACTTTTTTTTTTTATTATCGAAATGAAGCCTGTCAAAGTTGAGATTGCGTGAAATGGTTAAAAAAAAACAAAAAACATTTGGAAAGACAAAGAGTGACTCTTTAAAAGAATTGTCTACTTTTTTCTTAAATGGATCTGGATCTGGATCTTTATATGCCACACCTGAGGTGGGATGGATCATATCGTCAAAGGAGAAATGCTGATGAAAACAGTTAGACAGATTTGTGAACATTTTAAAGGGAAATGTGACTTTTGTGTATACTGTATGGATTTTTTTTTCCCGCGCTTGAAAAATGGGAGCAAAAACAAAAGTGTTACATTTATCTTTTTGTTCAGTGTGTAGCAACCTGCAGATTACCTCCGAGCTTTGCCATAGTCCACATACCATTGGAGGGGGTTTTATGATGTCTCTGGCACAAGGTGCATGCTTCGTGCATTGGAAGTTAGAATAAAAAAAAAAATGACTGCTTTCAATTTGAAACTGGATTAAAAAGAACTCTCAAGAGCCATTTTCTCTCTCAAACAATTATCTGACTTTGTCCAAAAGATGGATTTACTGTGCATAATATTATTGTTCTGCATTTAACTGTTTTATGACTCGCCTTGTGAAAATGTTTACCTGTGTAACTATGTGGCCTAGTTAATGTTCAAACAATGGCTGCATGGGGGAAGTTCCAGACCTCCGCCTCTGTCAACTGACTTGCACATTAGCATGTGTCTGGTTGAATCTTCACGCCAATATTCAAGGCGTTGCCTAAATTGCATAGGCTAAATCAGTTCCATCCAGGTCTTCAAGGAGGAAAGACCTATGACCGGGAAGAGAAAAACACTCAGTGTTTAAACTAAGTTAACTCAGATAAACTAAGTCACAAAGACATTCCAGAGGACAAGGAAGCTTACTCTCTTCCCCTTTAAGCCGTGCCCATCAGCGTGATGTGAATTGAACTTAGACACACTCAAGCAAAGGACTTTTTGCAACTTTTCATTTCTACAAGAAAAATTTGGATCAAGGACATTCTTAAAAATGTGCCTCATCTGTGCGACTTCCTTTTCGTCATCTGAGGAAAGCGTCAGAGCCCAGGAAGACTCAGATCAAGCAGTCCTCATCCAGTGCTTCTTCAGCCTGACGCTGTCAGACCGTGTGGCCCATGTCTTTCCCAGCGTGACCCCTGCAGAGCGGCACCCAGGAGGCATCAGCTCCATCAAAGGCCCACCACCTGCTGGATCACACAGCTTCTGCTTCTGGTCGTATGAACGCACAATTTTAAGATCACCTTTAAATCAACATTAACTCTAACACACAACTAGATAGATCTAGATCAATCGGATCTAGTGTTTCTATCTGTTAATGATTTAGGCATAATCCATATTCATATTTATTTGTTTAATTATTGTCAATCTACATAAACCACAATTGGTAAAGTTAATTTACAGCGAAGGGGTCAATGTCACGGTTATCTTCTCATAACCTTCAGATTATTCATTCATTTTCTGCTGCTTGTTCCCGTTAGTGGTCACAGGTGACTGGAGCCTAGGGCTGGCTAGGGGCCAGCTGGTTGCAGGGTTAACACAGAAACATAGACACACAAACAACCATTTACTCTCACATCAATTCACTAGAGGCAATTTACAGTTGCCAATTGACCTAACGCATGTCTTTGGACGGTTGGAGGAAGCCGGAGAACCCAGACAGAACCCACGGTAACATGGGGAGGACATGCAGACTCCACTCAGAAAGAGCATGTGATATTGGTCTGGCCCTGGAATCAAATCCATGATCTCCTTATTGGAGCGCCACTGTGCACTTTCAGATTAACTAACAATATATTTTTTTAATTATTAAGTAGGGCTGCAGCTATCAGTTATTTTAGTAATCTATCGATTCTTTTCTTCGATTAATCAAGTAATCGGTACATTTTTTGTACATGCCGTAAACCGTTTAAAAGCATATTAAATATATATTTTTTGTATAAACGTTAATAGTTCATCGTAATATACAAATAACAAATAAGGAGTCTCTTCTTAAACACATTACACATTTTATTTTTAATTTCAAATAAGTATGTCCCCAAAACGGCAACATTTCACTTCACCAGTCCAAACTGGTCTGTTTGTATATGAAGAATATATAAAGGACTAATTCACTTGTCAACAGACTGTTTGAACGAAAGCACAACAGAGGAGAGAGTGGCGTGTTTTAAACTCACCAGTGTGACTGGGAAGAGTTTTGTTGTGTGAAAGAGCACAGTGTTTTGAGCTATAACTCTGCAGTCATAGTTACAGTTTTTTTTTCCATGAATGAATTTGCATTTGTCACATAACTTAAAATAAGAAAATTGTTTGTAAAATGTTGTTAGTGAGACCAGTGATCCCTGGTGTTTTGAGTTGTAACTCTGCATTTTGTCATTTTGCGGCTTTAGTTCCGTGTGCCGTTCACTTTAGCCTCACAGACTTCCTGTTTCATAATGGCGATCCTCTGTGCAGTTTCCATGGATGTATTGGCTGTTTCAAAGCACAACAGACGAGAGCAGTGTTTTTTAAATATACGAGTGGGACTGGGAAGCAGAGTTTTGTTGTGTGAAAGAGCACAGAGGACCGCGAGTATAAAACAAAGTCCGCAATGACTGTACGAAGACACAGGCTAAAGTGAACGGCGCACAGAACTAGTTTCAGTAGTTAGTTACAGCTAAAAACACCATGCTCTTTCACACAACTAAACTCTTCCCAGTCACACAGGTTTAAAGTCGTTCCGTGTGCTCCACGCGCCACACACGTGTGTTTTTAATTAAATATGAAATTAAGCAAATCATCAAGGCAATACCATAAAATGAAAGATTTTTGTAATCGAATTACTCGATTTACTCAATTAATTGTTATTAATTATTAAGTCATTTAGATATTTGATTTGAAAATTATTAATTGCCTAAATAAGGCAGGTGCCCCACACAACTATTAAAACATTCATATTAAACATATCCACACACTCATGCTGTGTGGCATGTTTGAAATCTTGATCCAATTCTTTAGTCAATATCAACTTAGAATGTCACCCTCTTGCTTAAGTGGGAGGACATGAATAACACTCCATTACTTGCTCTAGTAGAAATACTACCAAGTGTATGTTTTACTATGGTATGAGTTTGTGTATCATGTCTAATCCAAAGAGTAGAAAGGCTGAGCTTTTGCACATTGACGGATGTTTTTTTGACCTGTTGTTGTTATAGGAGGACTGAAGGATGTTCAGAACATAATCAGTGATTACTTTGGAGACCAGGACCCTCGGGTGCGCACGGCCGCACTCAAAGCCATGGTAGGGGCTGTGTGGGGGTAAATTATAGTCCTCTTTACCTTGTACAGCCACCATCCCTAATGTGTTTGTGTGTGTGTCCCAGCTGCAGCTCCACGACAGAGGCATGACCATCCAGCAGGGCATCTACGAGCAGGTACTGCAGCCGGCCCAAACCCCAGCCTCACTGCACCTTAGTGCAGCCTCACCTCTGACCTTAAACTTATCAACTTCAAACCCTCTGAAAATGATTGTACTGTAACTTGCAAAAGTATTGTACCTCTGGAACATTTTCACATTTTGTCACGATCACAAACTTCAGTTAAAACTGCTAGCAGTGATAAAGGAACCCTTGCAGCCTCGGAAGGATGCACTTCAGTGAGAAGGTTGTTCCTGTACAGCCGGTAGTGCAGATAAAGGCTTTTAATGCACAGAAGGTCGACTATAAACTCCACAGGAAGTGAATTTACTGTAGCTATAATCTGAAGCAGCTTCACCAACTCTTCCAGCATGGATTATAAACAAACTCACATGAGGAGCTGCACTCGCTTAACGTTTTTATTTTTATAAATTGAATTGAATTGGGGAGGAAAATACAACAAAGATATGGATGAGAACGCTGTAGTTAATTTTAGCTTCACGAGGTGAGTAAAAGATGTTGTCCTGTTCGCTACTCTCCGTGTTTGTATCCTTCCTCTGTGTCTGGAATTCCGTCGGCTTTGCTCTGCTTTATTGGTAGTTACGTTGGCAGTTTTTCTTATGTTTTATAGTTACTGTAGTAGTTGTCATGTATTTGGTGTTCCTTTCGAGTCTCAAATAATTTGCACTGTTTCCATGCCCAGTTTTTCACTGCACCACTGGGCATCAGTTGTAATGGAAATGCTCCCAGGGCTGAGTGGGGCCACGAGCTCAGAGCAGAGCTGAGTAGAGCCAAGCCGAGTAGGGACTAATGGAAAAGGGGCACTAGTGTATCCAGTTCTTTGAGAGGATTGGTACTAGGAATCTTTTTGCTTCTCAATGTATCTCTTCTGTTTCATGTTTCTACAGTTTGTTCTATTGTAGAGATTGAGAACATTAGAAAGTTGAGAGTAAATTCTATACAATCAATCCAATGTCGTCGGAAAATGAGTGGCATCCTTTTAATGTAATTTACATTTTGAACCAAATCAAATGATAAAAAATACTAACAAAAATGAGGAAAAAAAATATTGATGACATATATTTACCAAAAACACATTTAAGCAAAAACTTGCCAAAATCGTACTATTCATCATACAGAGGCCAACACAGGAGGGTAGCAATATTGACCTCAAATCAAATAGCTTTTGAATACATTTTTGGATGTAAAGGGAACAATGGCAGATATGTACTGGTTAAAGGAACTATTCATTGAAAGGGCAATGTGTATGCTCCACCATGGAGTGATAGCACCTTCTATACTAATATTATGGACCTGATTGCAAACCACTCTGAGGGAACCCTTGTCTGTGCTGGCGATTGGAATCTCCGTGTTCAACCTACATTAGATGTATCTAATTAAAGAGGCACTGGAGGAGCAATAAATAACAAATTCTGTAAATGAATGAAGAATATAGGATTGATTGACATCTGGAGGGAGATGAACCCCAGTGCACGTCACTACACAGATGTTTCTAATCCACATACAATCTACTCCAGAATAGATTATTTCTTTTATTTTCAATAAAAACAGACAAAATTGCTGAAGCAGATATAGGCACAGACTTGAGTGACAATGTTCCTATAATCATTACTACTGAAATTAAAAGAAACACACTTTGGAGGTTCTATGCCAGCCTGCTTAATGACCCTTTGTTTAAGGAAAAAAAAATGCCCCTATGACCTTGTGGATGAAAATGACAATGGTGAAACTTTCCCACCCATCATTTGGAATGACTTGAGAGGAAAAAAAAAACAAAATCAAAGGGATAAAAAGCTAATTGATCTGAGCAAGAAAGACTAATATTGCTGGAGGTAAAACATGCCAAGAAATGGAATCCTCAAGTGCTACAGGGAATGAGAAAGATAAGAGAAATTAATGACCTCACAAGAAATAGTTAATAAAATTCTCTTTACCAAACAGGCATTGCGAAAGTGGGTCAAAATGCTCTAGATTATTAGCCTAGAAATTTAAAAATAGCAATGCAATCTTAACCAAACAAGACCAAATTCAATCATCATTTTAGTCCTTCTATTATTTTTTATTTATTTTACTTCCAAATTCTCAGTTGTTAAAGAAGATTAAATAATGTCGTCTTTGGACACCCTCAATTTGCCTGCACTCACAGAAGAACAAAAGGAGGAGCTGAAATAACAGTATTGGAAATTCAATTCAATTCAATTTATTTTTGTAACGCCCAAAATCACAACAGAAGTTGCCTCGAGGGGCTACAGTGGAAAACAAAATAAACAATGTTCATAGGGACTTGGAAATGTCCCAGCATCCTGTGTCCTTAGACAGATGTCCCAAGCGCCCCTGTCCTTAGACCCTCCTTCTCGGCCAGGAAAAACTACCAAACCTCTTTGGGAAAAAGTAGAAACCTGTAGGAGTTCCACAGTGAAGGAGAGATCCGACTCCCTCTCGAACGGACAACGGACGCGCCTCAATCTGCAGATACACGGTGGAGCAAGACCCACTAAGGAGGAGAACCAATTCTTTGAGGTCGATGAAGAACCGTTCATATGGAAGTAGAGACCGTTTCTCCAGGCAGACCGTTTCTCCAGGCAGACCGTTTCTCCAGGCAGTCGAGGAGCATCTGGATCCAAAGGTCGTCGATGTGCCTGCTCCACTCCCGTCGGGCAAGTGGGAGAAAAGAAAGGAAAAGCGATGAGCAAATTGCCAGTGAAATTAAATATTAAATATTGTTTGATAGAGAAGTAGTAGGAAACAGAGGATAGTGCTCAAGCTGCCATACTTCCCCCAGCTCCTAGGGCAGCAGAGCTGGAAACTATAGGTTTTATTTTCAGTTCCTAACTAGCCTGACCATAAGCGATTTCAAATAGGAACTTTTTAAGCCTGGTCTTAAATGAAGAGACTGTGTCGGCCTCTTTAACATGGACAGGAAGCTGATTCCACAACACAGGACCTTGGTAGCTAAACGCTCTACCTCCTACTGTGCTTTTAGAGACTCTTGGAACCACCAGAAGTCCAGCATTTTGAGAGCGAAGTGCTCTATTTGGATGATAAGGTACTATGGCATCTTTGAGGTAGGATGGGGCCAGGTCATTTATTGCTTTGTAAGTCAGGAGGAGGATTTTGAATTTGATTCTAAACTCGACAGGGAGCCAGTGAAGAGACTCGAGCACCGGTGTAATGTGCTCTCTTCTTTTAGTTCCTGTTAGTAATCTTGCTGCTGCATTTTGAACCAGTTGAAAGCTTTTTATAAGAGCTTTTAGGGCACGCTGCAAGCCGGGAGTTACAGTAGTCTAATCTAGATGTTCAAACGCATGGACAAGTTTTTCAGCATCGCTTTTAGGCAAGATTTTTCTGATTTTGGCTATATTACGCAGATGGAAATAGGCTGTTTTACAGGCTTGATTTATGTGTGCTTTGAATGAGAGCTCTTGGTCAAATAAGACTCCAAGGTTTCTTACAGTGGAGCTGAAGGCTACACTGACGTTGTCCAGTGTGAGTATCTGCTCAGATAAATCGTCTCGTAGATGATTAGGGCCTAGTACGATGACCTCGGTTTTTCAGGGTTAAGAAGCAGATAATGAAGTGTCATCCAGGTTTTTATATCCTACACACAAGCACCAAGTCTGTCTGCTTGCATAGCAGTGGAAGTTGATGCTATGTCCATCCATCTTCTTCCGCTTTATCCGGGCCGAGTCGCGGGGACAGCAGTCTAAGCAGGGACTCCCAGACTTCCTTATCCCCAGTCACTTCCTCCAACTCCTCCGGGAGGATCCCGAGGCGTTCCCAGGCCAGCCGAGAGACATAGTCCCTCCAGCGTGTCCTGGGTCTTCCCCGGGGCCTCCTCCTGGTGGGACATGCCCGAAAGACCTCCCTAGGGAGGCGCCCAGCTGGCTCCTCTCAACGTGGAGGAGCAGCGGCTCTACTCCGAGCTCCTCCCGTGTGACTGAGCTCCTCACCCTGTCTCTAAGGGAGGGCCCAGCCACCCTGCGGAGGAAACTCATTTCGACCGCTTGTATCCGCGATCTTGTCCTTTCGGTCACAACCCAAAGTTCATGACCATAGGTGAGGGTAGGAACGTAGATTGACTGGAAAATCGAGAGCTTTGTCTTTCGACTCAGCTCCTTCTTTACCACAACGGTCCGATGCAGCGACCGCATCACTGCGGACGCCGCACCGATCCGCCTGTCAATCTCACGCTCCAAGACCCCGAGATACTTGAACTCCTCCACTTGGGGCAAGGACTCTCCACCCACCCGGAGAGGGCAAAGCCACCTTTTTCCGGTTGAGAACCATGGCCTCGGATTTGGAGGTGCTGATTCTCATCCCAGCTGCTTCACACTCGGCTGCAAACCGTCCCAGAGCATGTTGCAGGTCCAGGTTTGATGAAGCCATCAGGACAACATCATCTGCAAACAGCAGAGATGAGATCCTGTGTTCCCCAAACCGGACCCCCTCTGACCCCTGACTGCGCCTAGAAATTCTGTCCATAAAAACAATGAACAGAACCGGACAAAGGGCAGCCCTGGCGGAGTCCAACACGCACTGGGAACAGGTCTGATTTACTGCCGGCAATGCGAACACAGCTCCTGCTCCGGTCATACAGGGACCGGACAGCCCTGAGCAAAGGGCCCCGGACCCCGTACACCCGCAGCACCCCCCAAAGGGCACCCCGTGGGACACGGTCTAAAGCCTTCTCCAGATCCACAAAGCACATGTGGACTGGTTGGGCAAACTCCCATGAACCCTCGAGCACCCGATGGAGAGTATAGAGCTGGCCCAGTGTTCCACGACCAGGACGAAAACCACTCTGCTCCTCCTGAATCCGAGGTTCGACTATCGGTCGGATTCTCCTCTCCAGTACCCTGGAATAGACCTTACCAGGGAGGCTGAGGAGTGTGATCCCTCTATAGTTGGAACACATCCTCCGGTACCCCTTCTTGAACAGAGGGACCACCACCCCAGGTCTGCCAGTCCAGAGGCACCGTCCCTGACCGCCACGCGATGTTGCAGAGACGTGTCAACCAAGACAGTCCTGCAACATCCAGAGACTTTAGGTACTCGGGGCGTATCTCATCCACCCCAGAGCTCTGCCACCGAGGAGTTTGCCAACAACCTCAGTGACTTCGGCTTGGGTGATGGATGAGTCAGCCTCCGAGTCCTCAGTCTCTACTTCCTCTTCGGAAGACATGACAGTGGGATTTAGGAGGTCCTCAAAGTACTCCTTCCACCGACATCCCCAGTCGAGGTCAGCAGGTCCCCACCCGCACCGTAAACGGTGTTGGTGGAACACTGCTTCCCCTTCCTGAGGCGCCGGACGGTTTGCCAGAATTTCCTTTGGGCCGACAGATAGTCCTCCTCCATTGGATCCCCGAACTCCTCCCAGCCCCAAGTTTTTACCTCTGTGACAGCACGAGCTGCTGCCCGCCTGGCCCGCTGATACCCGTCAACGGCCTCAGGAGTCCCACAAGCCAAAGAGGCCTGATAGGCCTGCTTCTTCCGCCTGTTGGCATCCCTTACTTCCGGTGTCCACCACCGGGTTCGGGGGTTGCCGCCGCGACAGGCACCTGAGACCTTGCGACCACAGCTCCGAGCAGCCGCATTGACAATGGAGGTCGAGAACATGGTCCACTCGGGACTCAATGTCCCCAGCCTCCCCCGGGATTTGAGAGAAGCTCTCCCGGTGGTGCGAATTGAAGACCCTGCTGACATCGGGCTCCGCAAGACGTTCCCAACAGACCCTCACTATGGGGGGGCCGTTCTTCCCAATCAATCCTCTCCAGGTGTCACTGTCGTTGCCCACGTGGGCGTTGAAGTCCCCCAGTAGAACAACGGAGTCCCCGGTCGGTGCACTGTCCAGTACCCTGCCAGGGACTCGAAGAAGGCCGGGTACTCAGCACCGTTGTTCGGCCCATAGGCCGACACCACAGTGAGAGACCTGTCCCAAACCCGAAGGCGTAGGGACGCTACCCTCTCGTTCACTGGGGTAAACTCCAACACATGGTGGCTGAGCTGTGGGGCAATAAGGCAGCCCACGCCAGCCCGCCGTCTCTCCCGTAGGCAACACCAGCGAAGTGGAGCGTCCAGCCCCTCTCGAGAGGATGGGTTCCAGTGCCCAAACTGTGCGTGGAGGTGAGGCCGACTATATCTAGTCGGAACCGTTCAACCTCCCGCACAAGCTCAGGCTCTTTCCCCCCCAGCGAGGTGACGTTCCATGTCCCCAGAGTTAGTCTCTGTGTCCGGGGATCCGGTCGTCGAGGCCCCTGTCGTCGACTGCCGCCCAGATCCCTCTGCACCAGCCCCTTACGGATCCTCCTGCAGGTGGTGAGTCCACGGGAGGAGACGGCCCACGTCACTCGTTCGGCCAGGCCCCGTGGGGAAAGGCCCGGCCACCAGGCGCTCGCCGTCGAGCACCCACCCCAGGCCTGGCTCCAGGGTGGGGCCCCGGTAACTCCAGTCCGGGCGACGTAACTGGCCTTGTTTTTCTTCTGATCATAAAGGGCTTGTGTGAACCGATCTTTGTCTGACCCGTTCACCCAGGACCTGTTTGCCTTGGGAGACCCTACCAGGGGCTTGAAGCCCCGGACAACATTGCTCCTGAGATCATTCGGGCGCTCAAACCCCTCCACCACGTTAAGGTGTCAGTTCAAGGAGGGGAAGTTGATGCTATGCTTTCTGATAATGTTACCTAATGGCAGCATATAAAGAGTAAACAGAATTGGACCGAGAACTGAATCCTGTGGCACACCGTAGGTTACTTTAGAACAGGGTGAGGTGCTCTGGTTTACATTAACAAACTGGTACCTATCCGATAGGTAGGATTTAAAACCAGCTGAGGGCTGTCCCTCTGACACCTACATCAGATTCTAACCTCTGCAGTAGAAATAAAAGGTGCAATCAAGAAACAAATCTCCGGGGATTGATGGGTTCAACTCAGTGGTGTAAAAGAAACTCTGCTTTTAACAAGTTAACTGGTTTTAACTCAGACCCCTCCTAGTTGGAAGCAATCATATCACCGATTCTACTGTGGCCTCAAATAGTCCCATTTCTATTCTGAATGTGGACTATCGTATATAGACCTCCGTTATGTCCAAAAGACTGAGCATTGTGGATTAAATTTGGACGTATTTGTTCCAGACAGGATTTATTGATAGACGACATATCAGTGGCGGCTGGTGTTGCAAAATATAGGGGGGGGGGGGGCTATTTAACATTATCGTGTTTTGTTGTTTTTTTTATGTCCAAAAGTGAATATTTTACATTGACTATATAAATACACATTTTAGATACACATTTACAACTGAATGAAGGAAGTAAACAAACTTCATTTCCACTTTTGGTAATGTAATACTATGACTTAGAGAAGGGGTCCCCAAACTTTTTCCTGTAAGGGCCACATAACTTTTCCCTTCTCTGATGGGGGCCAGGGTCAGTTTGAACCAGAAAAAAGTGTGACGATCGCAGGGTGCCTAAATGTAAACATGTATTGTTTTCCAGAAAGCCACATATAACCAAATATGAATAACCCTTTCCGAGATCAAATAACCCTCTCTGTGTTCTTCACAGAAAAAAATAATTCAGGAAATATATAATAACACTATGCATGAAATCAATAAAATATCAAATAACCCTCTCTGGGTTCTTCACAGAAAGAAAGTTTGTGTTGTGCCGTGCACAGTCTTGGGTAAAAGTTCAGCTTCAGTTGTCAGAGCAGAATCTATGACTCATATGAGCATGAATAATGAGTCTCTTGTATTGTTCAGGGGGTCGGGTCAAATGTGGAGGCAGGCCGTATCCGGCCCCCGGGCCGTAGTTTGGGGACCACTGACTTAGAGGCAGATTCCAGTTGTGAGAAAATACATTTTACATAATATGATATTTTACACTTTTTAAAATATCAGATTATAAAGAACAAATAAAAAATCTCAGTGATACTGTACTTTAGTAGCAAGGACTACATTAAGAGAAAACAAAAAACACAAACTTGCTGTATTGACAGTTCTTAAAGACATGGGATTTCTAACAACCAAACCATCAATTTATGAATAGAAGTTCAGCGATGCTTTCAGCGTCTGCATTATCCAGCTCCAATTTCTGGTGTGTTTGCTGTCAAGGTAATGGAGCACATCAGATGTCCGGCTTGAATGAATAAGAAATCACTTCACTTCATCACAAATCTCCACAGTCAAGGAGCTCATTCTGAATGGTTATGAACGTAGCGTTGAGAACAGACGCCTGTAGAAGCAGTTTTAGAAAGTAAACACGGAAAATATGGCGTGCGGCACTTCCGCGTAGAGTTGACGGAGAAGCATCAGCAACCCCACCCTGATCACGGTGCGCGCACCTGCTGCCTTCTGTCTCCAGCGTAAGCAGCGTAGCGCCGTAGCGTAAACACTACGCTTAAATGGGCAATGAAAAAAATCGCCCATTTCAGACAGTTTTACTGTGGCTTTTCTCATAGTGACGTAGTCGTTTTTCTCTGGATTTGATTGGCTAAAGATTCCCATTGCTTTTCTACCAGGCTCAGGGGCGATTTTCAAACAGCTCCACGCCGTACTTTGAAAAGAGCAGCAGGACCGCAGACAGACATCTATCTATCCATCCATCTATCCATCTGTCCATCCGTCCATCTATCCATCTGTCCACCCGTCCATCCATCCGTTAACATAAGACGATCCCTACACAAAATGAATAATATACAAAAGCAACAGAAGGCTGTAATAATTAGTTTGGAGGCTGAGAAAGCTTTTGATTCTGTTAGCTGGCTGTATTTATTTAAAGTGCTAAACAAATTTCAAATCAGCGACGTAATTATAAACAAATATTGGGGCTCTTTACGACGGTCCCCAACATCAACCATTAAAATCAATGGTCACCTGACAGATCCACTGACTCTGGAAAGAGGGGCGCGACACAGGGTTGTGCCTGGTCTTGTATACTTTGTACTTGGAACCATTGGCCCAATATATTTAGACAAAAACAATTCATGGTGTCAGAATTGATGGGATGGAACTTAAAATTGCCTGTTATATGAAGATGTTCTATTATATTAGACCAAACCAGAAAAATAGGTCCAATATCTAGATAAAAATGACATGTACAAACTATGAATATGAATTTTTTTGCCCAGATTTCTCTATCTGTTCCAGACTCTTCCAATTTCCATCCCCAACTGGCTGTTTGATGAGTAGAATAAAACAATCTCAAGAGTTGTACAGCAAGGCAAAAAAAACTCTGGTTCAAAACTCTACAATTATCCTAAGAAATAGGAGGTTGGGTTTTTACCTTGTCTGAAAAATTACTTCAGCTCAGAGCGTTGCTGTACATATAACCTAAACAAAGATAGTTGTCTTAGAACAACCACTCTTCTAACTATATTAAAAATACATTTGAAGGAGAAGGTAAATTGGTGTGAAATGGAAAAAAAAGAAAAATGGGAAAGTGTATGTGCATCTCAGTGGAGAACTAGAAAATCACGTTTGGGAAGAATTCTATTGGAAAAATCAATTTTTTTTTCATAACACCATGTCAAAGGGCACATTCATTGATCACAATCTAAAGCTTGTCTTCTCCTGCTGTTCAGCTGTTGTTCTTCTCTTCTTTTCCCTTCTCATTCTAATAACAAAGTAAACAAACATTAAAGTTCTGACATGTGAATATTTGTCCGATTCAGTCATATTACAGTAAAATCAGATGAAACAATCTGAAAAGGCCACACACCACCGTTATTGATCTGTAATTAGGCAAATGTCAGCAGCACAGCGTAGCAGTGTCTCTTTTTCCACCGGTCTGTTCTTTCGTATCCAATAATCTCACTCAAAACCATTCTGGGAGCCAAAGAGTCAGACCATTTTGGAAGCTAGACCGGTCAAGGACACTTTAGAGCAGTGGTCCCCAACCGTGGATCAATCAATACCGGGCCACACAAGAATTAATTTTTTATTTCTGTTTTATTTACTATCTGAGTCGAGCGGTCTTTTATTTTGAAACGTCTTTTATTTTGAAATGACCGTATTCTCCTCTCTGTTACGTCTCCTCATTTGAGCGCCAAAAGTTAACCCAGCTAGCAAAATGAGTAAACAATGTCTTTGGAAAGTTTCTTTGTGAAAGGGAAAAGGCACAATGAAGAGAGAGAAGAGCAGCCTACAACTTCCAAGAAAAAGAAAGGTTTTAGCAGACAGTACCAGGAGTCCTACTTGAAGTATGGATTTATCGCGACAGGTGATTCCCACACACCAAGCCCGCTCTGCATAATATGCAGTGACCGGCTCTCAAATGAGGCAATGAAGCCTTCAAAACTGCTTCGCCACTTAGAGACCAAGCACCCAGGAATAAAAGACAATTTTGAGTATTTTGAAAGAAAAAAACATGAACACTGTCGGTAACACAGAGGTGAGGGAGAAGGAAAAGGAGAGGGGAATGGAGAGTTTGTGAGTGTCGGGCACGCAAACATACAGGAGATTCATTCACGGGCGACCAGAGAGTTTGATGTTATAATATTATATGAGTACACAGTGGATTCACGTTATTATTTCACCCCCCCGGTCCGCGGTAAAATTGTCAAGCGTTGACCGGTCCGCAGTTAGAAAAAGGTTGAGGACCACTGATTTAGAGCACTTAAATTGAGTGGTATACCAAAGCCAGTGGAGACACTTTTGGACTGTGCCAATCCACTCCAAAGCAAACCAGTGGAAATTTGGCTTTGTACTTCAGCTCAGCTTGATTTTGAGAATTGAACAGTTTTCTACATTGTGTAAAATGAAAACAAATAAATTAAATGTTAAAGTAGACACAATATGCTAAATTGACTTTGATTAGCTTTTAACCATTAAATCATAATTGTTTACGCCTCTCATTTACCCCAAAGTTTTATTTTGAGTGATTTGTGCATGTTGCATGTTGAGTAATCTTTTTTCTCCTGTGTTGAAGACGCCAAGGGGCAGGAGGTAATCAGTGCCACAGTTTTCCACCCAAATGTTGACTGACCTTTTTTTTACGTTGTTTCAGATCATAGTTATGAATTTTCCAAAATTTAAAGTGTGTCCTAGAATCATAACTTAACATAGTAGACCAAAGCATAATAATCTTTAATGTCTTGCGCTGTCCCCTCCTATGTGTGTGTTAGGCGTGCTGGCTGCTTTCAGATGACTATGAGCAGGTCCGCTCATCCGCTGTGCAGATGGTGTGGGTGCTCAGCCAGCTCTACCCAGAGAGGTCAGTCACATAGGTGTCACATGTTTTCTGAGAAATATGGGCATCTCAGATTTCTGCTCCTTTTCACTATTTCAGTTGTTTCAACCAATTTTTTATCAATGACTATAGAATGGAATGGAATAATGTATATATTCCATAAACAACATAAATAAAATTACACCTACAGAATTACGTGCACAACTCCACCTATGAATCTGTTGACATGAGCCTTGATGTGGTATCTTTAGTTATTGAACTCTTATGTTTTCTCCCAGTATTGTGCCAATTCCGTCTTCAAATGAAGAGATCCGTCTAGTGGATGATGCCTTTGGAAAGATCAGCCACATGGTTAGCGATGGGTCCTGGATGGTGCGAGTCCAAGCAGCTAAAACCCTGGTACAGACTGCAGTGAGATTTTCATGCTGCATGTGTCTGCCACAGTTTACACAAAAGTATGTGTTCTATCTCTCAGGGAAACATGCTGCAGGTCAGCCCACACTTCCTGGAGCAGACGCTGGACAAGAAACTCATGTCAGACCTGCGGGTGAGTGTTTGTAGTCTGCTGTGGTGTGACAGTAGTAGTGACGCTACTGTTTGTGTATCTGCAGCGTAAACGCACTGCTCATGAGAGGGCCAAGGAGCTATTTGCCTCAGGGGAGTTTTCGTCTGGGAGGAAGTGGGCAGACGACGCTCCCAAAGAGAAGCTGGACACTAACACGGTGAACCTTATGGCCTCAGGGGCTTGTGGGGCCTTTGTGCATGGGCTAGAGGATGAGATGTTTGGTGAGAGCCGTTGACAGGTCTGAAGCTCACATTTGAAAGGCGAAGGCTAATCCTGTGTTTGCAGAAGTGCGTATTGCTGCTGTGGAGGCTCTGTGTCAGCTCGCCCGCTCCTCTGCCAGTTTTGCAGAGAAGTGCCTGGACTTCCTGGTGGACATGTTCAACGATGAGATTGAAGAGGTACGGCTCAAGTCCATCCATGTTCTGCGAGAGATCTCCACACACATCACTCTGAGGGAGGACCAGCTGGACACCGTGCTGGCTGTGCTCGAGGTACTGCTCAGTTTTATTCATAAAAATAGAATAATTTATAATCTCTAATCTGATATCATCTGACTCATTGTGTGCAGGATTCATCCCGGGACATCAGAGAAGCTCTGCACGAGTTACTCTGCTACACCAACGTGTCCACCAAAGAGTGCATCCAGCTGGCTCTGCTGGAGCTCCTAAAGAACCTCAACAAATACCCCACAGACCGCAACTCTGTCTGGAAGTAAGGACACACTAGGAAAACCAGATAAGTAGCCTAGTGTAATTTAAACTGATTTTGCAATAGGTAAATAATAGTCTAATGAAGGGCAGCGCCCGAAACCTCCTGTGGTGAGAAATAAATATCTCTTTGGAGCTAATAGTTTTCGGATCATCTCCTTTCTTTATTGTGACAATTCTGTGATCCTGCGCACTCATCTTCAGGACGGATGTGCGTGTTTCTCTCCTCTCTCAAGAGACAGGTTTTGGGGGCAACGAGGATTTTAATTTGGTTGTTTAGCACACTCTGCGTTCTCCGTGCGTGTAAACATAGTGAGTTTTGTTAGTATTGCTAGTATTAGCTGCTGGCAACTGTCCCTGGGGAAGTTTGGGTGAAAATCTTCCTGTTTCCCTGTTCAGGTGCCTAAAGTTCTTGGGGGAGCGCCACCCGAACCTGGTGCTGCCGTTGGTGCCCGAGCTGCTTAGCACGCACCCATACTTTGACACTCCTGAGCCCGATATGGACGACCCTGCCTGTACGCACAGCTACGCACTCTTCCACAGCACACTACCTTTAACTCTAATCAAATTAAACAGATAGTCAATTTCAATGCTACCACACATCATATCACATTCAAATGTATTGTCTAGAAATGGTTTAAAATCACTGTATTCAGCTTGAGACATGATTTGTCTTTCATTTGTATAGGTTGTGTTCATGAGACATCACAACATCTAATTCAATTCAATTTATTTTTGTAATGCCCAAAATCACAACAGTAGTTGCCTCGAGGGGCTACTGTGGAAAACAAAATAAACAATGTTCATAGGGACTTGGAAATGTCCCAGCTTGGAAATGTCCCAACATTCTAGAATCCCTGCAGTTTAAAACTAATGGTGAGTGCGATGCCCAAAGAGTCCCATTTACATGTAAAGTTGTTTTTGTGGTGCATTGGTGGAGGCGCAAATCTCACGTTTTGAGTGTTAGAAGTGGCGTGTTTTGAGCGTTTATGCGTCCGAAGCATCTGTCTTCAAGATGCATAGGGGTCCAACTAGCAAATTTGACGCTGCGGTGTGTAAACCGCTTGAGTCAAAATTCTCTTGTAGAATTCATTGTTTGAAATGCATTTGAAAAGTTTGACTACATATTTCACTATAACATAGTGAACATGATTATAAAGATAAAGAACATGCTAACAAGTTCACCAAAGAATCAGTATTACCCCAAATCACTAAATCCATTGAATTCTTCTTCCTCTGTGTCACTTCTAAACAACTCCACCAACTCCGGAGGTAGACGAAGCGCAGAGTCCTCTTCTGCGTCACTTTCGTCAGACTTGCCGTCAGTTGCAGTTCCAATTATTTCTTTTTGGTAGCATTTTTGTTCAGCCCTAGGGGTTTTATCCAACGGTCACCAAACTGACACATAATCATAAGGACACATGTGGGATCAGGGTGTGGTCATAACAAGCTCTTAAGTAAGCAGTAAGCTCTTGAAAACACAAAAATCCTTGTAAATTTGGCAAACATCACCCAATGAGGCGTTCATGTATTTTGATGAAGTGGACATATTGATAAGTAAATTTTACATCTATCTTTAAAAATGGCTCACCAGTACCCCCTGTAAAGTTATAATGGGATGGAATTTGACCTCCCTCCGTTTTTCAACATGAAAAGCCAGTGTTGGTGGGCAGCCTGAACTGAAGCGCCCTTCGAAGGTCACGAGGATTGCGGGCCCTCTAGCACTTTAAATGTTAACATTTATCATTCTTATAATTTTTTGCCCATGCTCTCTGGGTGTGTTCTTTGTTTTGTTTGTTTATATTTAAAAAATTTAAAAAGAAGATTGATTGATTTGATTCGAAAAATATCAAGGCCAGTTATGTCGCCCAGACTGGCGTTACCGGGGCCCCACCCTGGAGCCAGGCCCGGGGTGGGTGCTCAACCGCGAGCGCCTGGTGGCGCCTGGTGACGCCTTGAGCCTTTCACCACGGGGACCGGCCTGATGCAGCCCGAACGAGTGACGTGGGACCGTCCTCCCGTGGACTCACCACCTGCAGGAGGATCCGTAAGGGGCTGATGCAGAGGGATCTGGGCGGCAGTCGACAGCAGGGGCCTCGACTACCGGATCCCCGGACACAGAGACTAACTCTGGGGACATGGAACGTCAGCTCGCTGGGGAGGAAAGAGCCAGAGCTTGTGCGGGAGGTTGAACGGTTCCGACTAGATATAGTCGACCTCACCTCCACGCACAGTTTTGGCACTGGAACCCATCCTCTCGAGAGGGGCTGGACGCTCCACTTCGCTGGTATTGCCTACGGGGAGAGGCGGCGGGCTGGTGTGGGTTTGCTTATTGCCCCACAGCTCAGCCGCCATGTGTTGGAGTTTACCCTAGTGAACGAGAGGGTCGCGAGAGGTCCCTACGCCTTCGGGTTGGGGACAGGTCTCTCACTGTGAAAAACGGTGCTGAGTAACCGGCCTTCTTGGAGTCCCTGGGAGGGGTACTGGACAGTGCACCGACTGGGGACTCCGTTGTTTTACTGGGGGACTCCAACGCCCACGTGGGCAACGACAGTGACACCTGGAGAGGGGTGATTGGGAAGAACGGCCTCCCCGATCTAAACCCGATCGGTGTTCAGTCATTGGACTTCGGTTCTAGTCACGGACTGTCCATAACGAACACCATGTTCAAGCACAAGGGTGTCCACCAGTGCAAGTCGCACCAGGACACCCTAGGCCGGAGATCAATGATCGACTTTGTTGTCATGTCATCTGACCTCCGGCCGTGTGTCTTGGACACTAGGGTAAAGAGAGGGGCGGAGCTGTCAACTGATCACCACCTGGTGGTGAGTTGGATCCGCTGGCGGCGGAGGAAGCCGGACAGACTTGGCAGGCCCAAGCGTATAGTGAGGGTCTGTTGGGAACGTCTTGCGGAGCCCGCTGTCAGCAGGGTCTTCATTTCACACCTCCGGGAGAGCTTCTCCCAAATCCCGGGGGAGGCTGGGGACATTGAGTCCAAGTGGACCATGTTCTCGACCTCCTTTGTCAACGCGGCTTCACCGTTTACGGTGCGGGTGGGGACCTGTTGACCTCGACTGGGGATGTCGTCGGACGGTGGAAGGAGTACTTTGAGGACCTCCTAAATCCCACTGTCACGTCTTCCAAAGAGGAAGTAGAGAGACTGAGGACTCGGAGGCTGACTCATCCCCATCACCCAAGCCGAAGTCACTCAGGTTGTTGGCAAACTCCTCTGTGGCGGGGCTCCAGTGGTGGATGAGATATGCCCTGAGTACCTAAAGTCTCTGGATGTTGCAGGACTGTCTTGGTTGACACGTCTCTGCAACATCGCGTGGCGGTCGGGGACAGTGCCTCTGGACTGGCAGACCGGGGTGGTGGTCGCTCTGTTCAAGAAGGGGGACCGGAGGGTGTGTTCCAACTATAGAGGGATCACACTCCTCAGCCTCCCTGGTAAGGTCTATTCTAGGGTACTGGAGAGGAGAATCCGACCGATAGTCGAACCTCGGATTCAGGAGGAGCAGAGTGGTTTTCGTCCTGGTCGTGGAACACTGGGCCAGCTCTATACTCTCCATCGGATGCTCGAGGGTTCATGGGAGTTTGCCCAACCAGTCCACATGTGCTTTGTGGATCTGGAGAAGGTTTTCGACAGTCCCTCGGGGTGTCCTCTGGGGGGTGCTCCGGGAGTACGGGGTCCGGGGCCCTTTGGTCAGGGCTGTCCGGTCCCTGTATGACCGGAGCAGGAGCTGTGTTCGCATTGCCGGCAGTAAGTCAGACCTGTTCCCAGTGCGTGTTGGACTTCGCCAGGGCTGCCCTTTGTCACTGGTTTTGTTCATTGTTTTTATGGACAGAATTTCTTGGCGCAGTGAGGGGTCGGAGGGTGTCCGGTTTGGGGACCACAGGATCTCATCTCTGCTGTTTGCAGATGATGTTGTCCTGATGGCTCCATCAAACCTGGACCTGCAATATGCACTGGGACGGTTTGCAGCAGAGTGTGAAGCAGCTGGGATGAGAATCAGCACCTCCAAATCTGAGGCCATGGTTCTCAACCGGAGAAAGGTGGCTTGCCCTCTCCGGGTGGGTGAGGAGTCCTTGCCCCAAGTGGAACAGTTCAAGTATCTCGGGGTCTTGTTCACGAGTGAGGGAAGGATGGAGCGTGAGGGGAAGACCCTGGACATGCTGGAGGGACTATATCTCTCGGCTGGCCTGGGAAGGCCTCGGGATCCTCCCGGAGGAGTTGGAGGAAGTGTCTGGGCATAAGGAAGTCTAGGGGTCCCTGCTTAGACTGCTGCCCCCGCGACCGGTCCCCGGATAAAGCGGAAGAAGATGGCTGGATGGAAAAAGAAATTTAAAATAATATGTTTAAAGAAATTAGTTAAGGGGGCCCTTTTTGACCAAAAAAAAGACAATCCTTTTTGAACAGAAATGGAGGTTTAAAGTTCCTTTTACCGTTGGTATACAACAGTTTTAACATATTTTTTGTTGTATTGACATGTTATCGGGATACTCAAAAAAAAATACATATATATAAATTCTACCTGAGAATTTTCACTTGCTCACCAGCTGAATTTTTACTCTAGAGATTATAGAATGCTTTGATGTCACATGAACCCAACCTATTTGGCCAAACTGACGAGTAATGCTGAAAAACTACAGTGTCCTCACATGGCACCTTCATTCCTCCCCTTGCATCAGTACATAGTGTCTGATTCTAATGCTGATGTTTCGGCAGACATAGCTGTGCTGGTACTGGTGTTTAATGCGGCCCAGTCCTGTCCCACAATGCCTGCTCTCTTCTCGGTCCACACCTTCAGACACTACGCCTACCTGCGGGACAGCCTCTCCCACCTGGTGCCCCTGCTCACGGTAAGAGCCTCTCAGAACGGATGCACATAGTTGGTTAAAAGAGCAGTATGTCATATTTCCTGTGGGCGGGGGAAGGGGGGTATGCTCTCTATTAATTATTGATGATCGATATTGCCTCCATGCTGCTATACTTAACAGAGATGGGTCACTTTTTATTTTACGTTGATAGACCCAGGAAGTGCGTTATCAAAAGTTAAGACGACACAAGAAGTAGTTAAAAATCACATTTAAAAGGTCAAAATTAGCCCGTTCCTGAAGAGTTTTAGAATTATTTTGATTGTAACATTAAGAGAGAACTATTATTTGTGTTGGAAATGTAAAAATAATTGGTAGTATCAAGCCTATTCCTTAGTATCGAAATTGGATTGAAATTGTTTTACTATGACAACACAAAATATACACAAAAATATTTACTTTTCAATATTCCTTTGGCTTTAGTGTGATTAGATAAAGAGCTTTTTTTCAAGTTTTACTTAAAAATCAACCACTTTAGACATTTTCAATTCTTCCTACTTTACATGGTAAAAAGAGGTCAGTAGAGGGCTCTGTCACATGTAAACGCACGAGTCAGTGCTTTTACAAGCAGGCAGAGAAAGCCGGATAAGTTGCCTAGTTCTATTTAAATCGATTTTCCAAAATACAGGGAAACGTTGATAGAGAAGCCGTAGATTGATTCTGCCAAAACCACCAGGCGCATGTGGTCCTGTCCTCTTTTAGTCCGTATTCAGATGTCATGTAATCGATCAATCAAACTGAAGCTAGAAAAACGTTGCTGCTTATGCTTGCGCGTGTGTTACCGATGACATGCCACTGCAGAATACATGCATGAACTTTAGAACAGTCCCTGGTGTGCGCTGAAGACGAATTAAGTCTATGTTTATTTATTACAATCTGATTTCTCTGCGCATGTAAACATATTGACTGGGAACAAGGCAGAGAAGTGCAGAGACACAGACATGAGAGTGTCAGACATTTTTATGTCTAATAGCCTACACAGTGGTTAAAACTTCAAAGCTAAAACCTAAATCATTAAACCTAATGCTAAACAAAAACTCCTGGCTTATCATATATATAGACTATATTTTAATAAATGTTATATTGAATTTATTTTAAATAAGAAGTAGCACATATTTCTATTCGTCCAACCACATTGAAACCATATTGAAATCCTGACCCATGTATTGAGGTAAGAATCGAGTCAGTAATGACGTTTGGAAGGCAGATAGATAAAGATTGCTCAAACATGCATTAATCACTCTAAATACAACTTTGTGTGAGGTAAATGTGCTCTTAAAATTCAAAGCTCTTAAAAGATGTTTTAGCAGCTGTTTCCCCTCCTTCACCTTTGTGTGTGTGTTGTGTCAGCTCCCGGGCCGGAAGCAGCCGTACTGTCTGGAGGCGGTGGGCTCGGTGTCTGCCTCAGCTTCTGTGGAGGCCACTCAGGTGTTTCTGCAGCAGAGTTTACTCAGAATAGAGAACATCCAGAACCTGGAGGCAGCAGGAGCTCAGGACCTGCTCAACCTCACCATACGGTAACCACAGCAACCTATCTCGTTAACACATGACTTTAGTCTTCTGGGTTAAAATAAAACACAATCCGTTTTCTCTGAATTAGGTCCTATTATTAAGTCTACAAAAGGAGTTTTTCTTGAAATGAAATGGCAAAATGGTGCAGAATGTATATACCGTATTTTCTGCACGATAAGGCGCTCTTGGGTTATAAGGCGCACTGTCAATGAATGGTCTATTTGTGAACTTTTTCCATATATAAAGCGCACTGGACGATAAGGAGCATTAAGCTAAACAAAACAGTCCCAACCTTGTTCAATGGAAACACGTTCTGACACAGTCTGATACGCTAAATCAAGCGTTAGCGTATTCACAGTAACTCAAAATTGTTCAGTTAACGCTAATAACACGTAAAATAAAAACACAATACACTCACCTTTCCGCTCCTCGCTATGGTAACCGTAATGTTGCAAGGCTTAGTATCACTCCACGAGGAGCTTAGTATCACTCCGCGACGCTCCTCGCTATGGTAACCGTAATGCGGCTTAGTATCACTCCGCGAGGAGTTTAGTATCACTCCGCGACGCTCCTCGCTACAGTAACCGTAATGCGGCTTAGTATCACTCCGCGAGGAGTTTTAGTATCACTCCGCGGACACTCCTCGCTACAGTAACCGTAATTGCAGCTTAGTATCACTCCGCGAGGAGCTTAGTATCACTCCGCGACGCTCCTGGCTACGGTAACCGTAATGCCGCAAACGGTGCGGCTTTGTAGTTTACCAAAGTCGTGATAAAACCTTTTGACGGATTTTTTGAACGCGCTGTGTACCACATAAAATCGGTTCGAGGTCAGTAAGCACAACCAGAATTAATCCATATATAAGGTGCTCTGGGTTATAAGGCGCACTATCATTTTTGGAGAAAAATAAAGGTTTTTAAGTGCGCCTTTTAGTGCGGAAAATACGGTATATATTATTTATTAACAGTAGATATGTAGTAGGGATGTAACAATAACTGTGTTCATGATATTGTTTCATCACAATGTCGCACAAAAAATATTCGTGAGGTGTCACAAATTACAAGCTCCTTTGCTTGAATGCATTGTTTTGTTGCTGGAACAGCTAAAAAAAAAAAAAAAAAAAAGCATGGGGAACTTCATAAACCATAGGTGCTCAAACTTTTTTTTTTTTTGGTGGAAACTTATTTGAAGCGGTATGGCCACAGACAAAGTGGTCAATCAGGATCAGAAAGAGCTGTATTACCATTGTCATGTGATTAAAATCCACAAACTCGTGACTTGCTTTTGGGTGTTAAGATGCAACATACAACAATTCATAATAGTATGCAAAATATAGAAAATAAAGCAAGCATAAAATTAGGGAATTTACCAATTAAAAAAAATAGACATATAGTAATACATTTAGTCGTTTCAGCTGGATGCATTCAACACAGCTTTGACCTAACTTCTGTAGCTTTTAAGGCTTTGAACATTCATTTTAAGTATCACAATAGCAATAGGAAGTTATTGACGTTCAATGTTGTTTAATTACTTGCAGCAAAAAAGTTCTGTCTATGATCATTCAGTAGGAGGTCTGACGGGCAACATAGTTTGGACCACCCTTCGACACATATAGGCCATATAAACTTAATTATTTGGATTATGGACAATAATCATTCACATTATGTGCTTTAAGGCATTTTAAAAGAAAAGAAAATGTCTGCAATTCCGTTGCCTCTCCACAATATCACAATAAATATTGTTCTATGAAATTAATATCAGGATAATATCGTACCGAAAGATTTGCTTTACTTTACTTCCCTAATATCTTATAAGCATATCTAAAACAATTGGTTACAGGTTTTTAGGTCCAAGCCAGTAGAATTTAATTATTTTAGAAAACCCACAACTTTGAAGAACTCAACTAATACTTCAGTAGTTGTAAATGAGCTCCACACACCACCAGAAGAAGCTTGCGTAACTGTAGCACTATTTTAGGACCACTCGACTTTAGTTAATGCAGTATTTTCAGAACACAAATGGAATCTAATCTGGAATGGAATCCCGTGGCTAGCAGTCTCCATAACATCGTCACGACGGCCTGTTACTTTCCACACAGAGCTTTCGGAGAACTACCAAGAGTATGAAAATTGAAGACATACTGAAGTCTTTACAATGGATGACTGGACACATTGCAAACAACAGAAACAAATTGTGGATCTAATGACTGAAATTAAAATGCTAAAGCAACAAAATTAAGAAAAGGGCAAAAAAAATCCTGGCACTGGAAGAAAGATGATGTTATCTCTAGAGCGGCTGCAGATGCGAAGGGCGAGCTGTCTCAGCCGGACCTGGACTCCATTGAACAACAAGTGATCCCTTTCCTGGATATTAAAGCGACTATTGACACCAGGGACATCAAAGCATGCCACGTATTGCCTGGGGGAAACAGAAAGACTAAGCCAGCTATCATCAGTAGGTGGAAAGGAAAAAAAAATAGTCACGAGGCAGGGAAAGAAGCTAATGTAAATGATCACTCCCAAGGCCATCATTTTGACGGTTTTCAGAATTGTACGTCTAATTACTCTGATTACTTTGCTCTTTCAGATTCTTGGGCTCTTGACTTTTTCTTTCCCTGCATGTATACCATCCCCATTTTGCAATTCAACGGAAATAAAAACTTTGAATTCTGAGTAATTCTTCCTCTAACTCCCACACCCGTCAATTTGACGGCTCTGTCATCCACGGGGAAAAAGGACAATGTAATTATTCATTGTCATTTTTCCCCGCGGATGACAGTGCCGGACGAGAGCAAAGCTAAAGGTAAAATGGATTTGAGGTGATTATCCGTACAAGGGGCCCTGGCAATGCTTCAAAACATTGAGGTTGATTCGGGTGGTGAAGGCGAGTCAGACAAGGACTCATGGGTTTTGGGCAGCTCACCCGAATCAAACAGCGAGTCGGAGGACGAAGAACAAACCCCCGCAAAAAGAAACCGACAAAATCTCACTGGCAGTAGGTCTAAATGTTCAAGGTATTTAAGACAAAATTTATTATATAGTTTGGCACTCTGACTAATGATAATATTCATTAAAGAGGCTAATAGACCACTTTTTAGCGTGTTAGAAGAATTCTTTTGATTACGTCATTGCCAGAGTGCAACCTTGGGAGTTTTAGTAATTCTAAAATTCTGGTAGTCCTAGTGTTGAGAAAAAAGGCAGAAATTGCCAGAGAAGCTAGATTGCTAAGAAAACTGAACAAAATTCAATCAACTTGGACATTTATCCAATTAAGTATTCAGTGAACTACTTGGGTCTCCTGAAAAAGCCTAATTTTAGTGATTTTGATCAATTAAAATGACAGAAATCCCCAATGACTGATCCCAAATTGTGGTAGGGCTGAACTGCAATTACTCATCCTTGGATAAAGAGGATGAGGGTGGATCGGAACAGAACGGAAATAACTGTTCATCCTATATGAGACGGACTCTGATTACAACTTTTTGTTGCGCCTCAAAATGGAACTATCTAATTATTTCGTTATTTAGCGCTATAGCAATAAAACGGGGCACCAAATTCACTCAATATCTAAATATATACAGTACAGTATATTCATAAATCACATTTCGTTCAGTCTGAAGGGAGAGTAACGGTTTAGTGACTCGTGCAGTAACCATAAAATCACAGGAACCAGAATTCTTTTGTGTGGTTTATTTATCAGATAGTCAAATTAGCAGTGTTAAAGGGAACCCCAACTATGAATGGCATACTGCCACTATACATTTGTTAGGTTGTTAACAATATAAATAGTATATAAAACCTTTTGGAAAAGTTTAGTTTTATCATTTGTAAGAAAATCATTTTCCATCTAAGTCACCATTTTTGTTTAGGTTGCAGTGCATTCTGGGACTATCATCAAATGTTACAGCGTCCTCAGTGCTCTGTTCTAAGCACAAAGAGCATTAACAGCACAATAAACCCCTCTGGTTTGAAAAGGGATTAACAGAGTCCTGAGGTCAAGTGAGTAGGAACTAATGAGTAAATGTATTTAAAGTTGGACACGATAAGCGATGGACACAATGGTCTCTTTTCCTGCACAGGCAGGGCACCACTCTGCAGTCACCGCTGTCACCGCTGTCCCGCAGAATTGGCACTGAATGAGGCGCTTCAAGGAGCAGACGCACACTCATTACTTCTCGTCACTGTGGATCACTTTTACATCATCATCTGCAAACAGCAGAGATGAGATCCTGTGTTCTCCATACCGGACCCCCTCCAACCCCTGACTGCGCCTAGAAATTCTGTCCATAAAAACAATGAACAGAACCGGTGACAAAGGGCAGCCCTGGCGGAGTCCAACACGCACTGGGAACAGGTCTGACTTGGTGCCGGCAATGCGAACACAGCTCCTGCTCCGGTCATACAGGGACGGGACAGCCCTGAGCAAAGGGCCCCGGACCCCGTACTCCCCGCAGCACCCCCAAAGGGCACCCCGTGGGACACGGTCGAAGCCTTCTCCAGATCCACAAAGCACATGTGGACTGGTTGGGCAATCTCCCATGAATCCCTCGAGCACCCGATGGAGAGTATAGAGCTGGTCCAGTGTTCCACGATCAGGACGAAAACCACTCTGCTCCTCCTGAATCAGAGGTTCGACTATCGGTCGGATTCTCCTCTCCAGTACCCTGGAATAGACCTTACCAGGGAGGCTGAGGAGTGTGTATCCCTCTATAGTTGGAACACACCCTCCGGTCCCCGGTCTGCCAGTCCAGAGGCACCGTCCCGACCGCCACGCGATGTTGCAGAGGCGTGTCAACCAAGACAGTCCTGCAACATCCAGATACTTTAGGTACTTGGGGCGTATCTCATCCACCCCCGGAGCTCTGCCACCGAGGAGTTTGCTAACTAACCTCAGTGACTTCGGCTTGGGTGATAGATAGTCAGCCTCTGAGTCCTCAGTCTCTACTTCCTCTTCGGAAGACTTGACAGTGGGATTTAGGAGGTCCTCAAAGTACTCCTTCCACCGTCCAACGACATCCCCAGTCGAGGTCAGCAGGTCCCCACCCGCACCGTAAACGGTGTTGGTGGAACACTGCTTCTCCTTCCTGAGGCGCGGACGGTTTGCCAGAATTTCCTTTGGGCCGACCGATAGTCCTCCTCCATTGGCTCCCCGAACTCCCTCCAGCCCCAAGGTTTTTACCTCTGTGACAGCACGAGCTGCGGCACGCCTGACCCGTCGATAACCGTCAACGGCCTCAGGAGTCCCACAAGCCAAAGAGGCCTGATAGGCCTCCTCCTTCCGCCTGACGGCAACCCTTACTTCCGGTGTCCACCACCGGGTTCGGGGGTTGCCGCCACGACAGGCACCTGAGACCTTGCGACCACAGCTCCGAGCAGCAGCATTGACAATGGAGGTCGAGAACATGGTCCACTCGGACTCGAATGTCCCTAGTCCTCCCCCGGGATTTGGGAGAAGCTCTCCCAGGAGGTGTGAATTGAAGACTCCTGCTGACAGCGGGCTCCGCAAGACGTTCCCAACAGACCCTCACTATACGCTTGGGCCTGCCAAGTCTGTCCGGCTTCCTCCGCCAGCGGATCCAACTCACCACCAGGTGGTGATCGGTTGACAGCTCCGCCCCTCTCTTTACCCGAGTGTCCAAGACACTCGGCCGGAGGTCAGATGACACGACAACAAAGTCGATCATTGATCTCCGGCCTAGGGTGCACTGGTGGACACCCTTGTGCTTGAACATGGTGTTCGTTATGGACAGTCCGTGACTAACACAGAAGTCCAATAACTGAACACCGCTCGGGTTTAGATCGGGGAGGCCGTTCTTCCCAATCACCCCTCTCCAGGTGTCACTGTCACTGCCCACGTGGGCGTTGAATCCCCTCCCAGGGACTCCAAGAAGGCCGGGTACTCAGCACCGTTGTTCGGCCCGTAGGCCGACTCCACAGTGAGAGACCTGTCCCCAACCCGAAGGCGTAGGGATGCGACCCTCTCGTTCACTGGGTAAACTCCAACACATGGCGGCTGAGCTTGTGGGCAATAAGCAAGCCCACATCAGCCCGCCGCCTCTCCCCGTAGGCCAACACCAGAGAAGTGGAGCGTTCAGTCCCCTCTCGAGAGGATGGGTTCCAGGGCCCAAACTGTGCGTGGAGTGAGGCCGACTATATCTAGTCGGAACCGTTCAACCTCCCGCACAAGCTCAGGCTCTTTCCCCCCCAGCGAAGTGACGTTCCATGTCCCCAGAGTTAGTCTCTGTGTCTGGGGATCCGGTCGTCGAGGCCCCTGCTGTCGACTGCCGCCCAGATCCCTCTGCATCAGCCCCTTACGGATCCTCCTGCAGGTGGTGGGTCACGGGAGGACGGCCCCACGTCACTCTTTCGGGTTGCACCCGGCCGGGCCCCGTGGGGAAAGGCCCGGCCACCAGGCGCTCGCCGTCGAACACCCACCCCAGGCCTGGCTCCAGGGTGGGGCCCCGGTAACGCCAATCCGGGCGACGTAACTGGCCTTGGTTTTTTTCTCATCATATGGGGCTTGTGAACCGATCTTTGTCCGGCCCGTCACCCACTCTCTTTCCAAGCCATAGTTTAAACTAAACACATGTATTTTTTTAGGAAAGGAAATCCAATCACAGTAGTATTTATTTTGAAACGATCTGGTCAGCTGGTTAACATACCTGTTCCTTTTTTTAATAGTTGTTCCGAACCAGAGCACCAGGAGGAATTTCGGATACATTGAGTAATTTGCCTGTGTTTGGAAATACAAAGATATAGATCCTGCTAATACATTTTAGTATGAGCCAAATGTTGTTTTCATTAAATTCATACTTCTAGTGTGGGCATTGATGCTCCTTAAGGGCTTCACAACCACATCTTGTGTCTCTGGCTTTTCTTCTGCTCATGAGCACACTGGTGGTATTGCCTGTATAATGCTACCTCTGCTAAAGTAGCCACTTTCCTACACTGACTTCGGACATTTTTATCTCGGTGTGGTTAGTGTTGTTAGCTTCTGCTGTAGGAGCAAACTGTGTGTCCAGGTACGAGTGCAGAGCCTCCATTTTGTACTCAACACTCGAGGCGGTGCTTCAGTCGAGGGAAAGGCTCAGCTGAGGACACAGTCGCAGACTTTGGAAAGTGGTACGTTTCCGCACGCACTTACCCATATTTTTAAAAATTTCCGATCGTGAGGAAAGCTGTGGAAGTTTATTTGTCTTTAAAATTTCCACCCCTACTCCACTTTTCCTTTTGGCAACTTTTACCTGGGCACTCAGACCCCTCCTAGTTGGAATACCAAAAGAAGTGATGGACCGATTGTGTTCTTCCTCATTTTGACACATTTCTATTCTGAATGTTGACTATCGTATATACTCCTCAATTATGTCCAAAAAAATTGAACAAATACTCCCAAACTTAATCCACAATGATCAGACAGGATTTATCAACAATCGACTAACACAAGATGACATAAGATGATCCTTACACATAATAACCAAATACAAAAACAACAAAACACAGCCCTAATAATTAGTTTGAACGCTGAGAACTCTTTTGATTCTGTTAGCTGGGCATATTTAAAGTGCTAAACAAATTTAAAATCGACAATTTAATTATAAAAAATGTTGGGGCTCTTTTCGATGGTCCAACATCAAGAATTAAAATCAATGTTTATCTGACAGATCCATCAACTCTGCAAAGGGGGGTCAGGCAGGGCTGTGCCTGGTCTCCCCTCCTATTTGCTTTGTTTTTATTACACAATCAACAATTTATGGTGTTACAATTGACGGTATGGAACATAAAGTGGCCTGCTACCAAGAAATAAAGAGGTAAACAGAGTTTGTTGTTCTCAAAAGGTGGATCTTTATTTACTCGCGCATAGTAAATAAAAACACTTTCTCTGACAAGATCAACTTTCCCTTCCTCACTCCAGAACAATGACAGTACACAACCTTTTAAAGGCAGTCACATACATTCACGTACGCACATTGTCACAATCAAATTAGCTCTAGTCAAAACAAAAACAACCCTGGCCGGAGCTAAGATAATATTATCTGATACATACATAGATAGAATGACATGACAATGACCTGTCAATAAGCCGCAGGTGCAACATGATATATTTACACACGCCGGTTGTCTTTTGAACCGTGTCTCACGGCGCACCTGTGGTTCGCGGCGCACCCGTGGTCCACGGCACATCCTGAGCTCCTGAGCTTGTGCTTAGCATTTGTGATGTTATATTTACACAGAAAGATGGTCAGGTCTGCCCAAGAATGTCCCATTTCAATGCGGCACGTTCGAAACTGCAGACCCGTATATCGCATATCCGCGCTCCACGTGTGAGTTCTTTTCTTCATCAGACTAATTTCTCCATGAATATGAGTCTGATTGTAATAAAACAGACAGCGTTTTGAAGCTTAAAATAAAGTGCACACCGTTTACTGACGTCTTCTTCTACAGTGTTTGCTTTGCTTGCGCTTCCTGCTAGAGTGCCCCCGGTGGCCGTTAGCCACTTAAAATCTATAAATTAATCGCACCGTTTTATGGGCCGCAGGGTTCAAAGCGTGGGAAAAAAGTAGTGGCTTATAGTCCGAAAACTATGGCAAATGGAATCGCTTAGATATTTACGTGTGGTACTCCATTGAAATGTAGAAAAACTATACCCCTCTCTTTACGATCATTAAAAAATATATTGAAAAATGTAATCTTATCCCATCTTAAATCAAAGGATTGAAACTATAAAAATGAATGTTTTGTCCAGATTTCTCTTTCTATTCCAGACTCTCTCGATTTCCATCCCAAACCGGCTGTTTGATGAGTGGAATTAAACAATCACACAATTTTTGTGGCAAGGCAGGAAAAACCGAATCCGATATAAAAACGCTACAATTATCAAAAGAAAAAAGGTTTGAGTTTTACCTTGTCTTAAAAATTACTTTATTTCAGCTCAAATCAGAGCATTGCTCTACTGGTCTGACCAAGAATATGAAGCTCAATGGAAAAAGATGTGAAAATCTTAAACTGGTTGGTTTATGACCAAGGTTTTGTACCAAATAGAACTGACCTGAGATTCAAGGCTGGACTACAAAAGGTGTACAAGTTTTTCACCAGATTGTAAAATATAATCGCATGAAAATCTTTGATCTGTTGAGAGAATCCTTTGGCTTGGAGAAACAGAACTTTAATAGGTTTTTACAAATAAGGAGTTACTATGACAGAGAAATTAAACTAAGTAATGACCATGAACAAGATGTTTATCAAGGTTTATAAATCGGAATTTTCAAAGGATTAATATCTAAATTATATAAATGTATTAATAATTTGGGCTGTCACTCTACTGATTACATTAAGGGTAGATGGGAAAGAGTAGGGTCACTTTGTTCTGGCTGATGATGAATGGGAAAGTATATGTTCATCTCAGTGGAACCACAAAGTCACATGTTTGGAGGGAATTCTGTTGGAAATATGTGTCACATCGTTTCATAACACACTGTCAAAGTGCCAATGATTCACAGGGAAATGCCAACTGTTGTAGAAATTGTGGCAGTAAGGAGGCAAACCACGATCATGTATTTTGGGATTTTCCTGTTGACTGAGATCAATAAAGCCTTACAGACAATTTATGACGTCACCATCCCAATGGATTTCAGAACTATGTATTTGGGCATCAGGACTCCTGCCATGGACACGGCCTGCAGCTATCTCTGGAGCATCCTCCTGTCAGCGGCGAAAAGGTTCTCACAAAATGCACCACCAATCACTGACTGGATTGACATAGTATTGGACTTTTGTAAAATGGACAAATCTGACTGTGGACCAAATGGGACATTTACTTTGGGTTCTGTGCGCCATGATTTTTATTTAGTTTTTAGTTGTTGGATGACTGCTTATTTTGGTTTATGTCTACTCTCTCTGGCCTTGTTTTGCTGTGTTTTGTTTTGTTATTAAAAAAAAAAAAAAAAAAAAAAAGGGGTTTCATCAAATTGTAAAAGATGATCAATTCAAAGGCAGGATGTGAGCAGGCTCTTTCGGAAATCCAACCCCCAAAAATCTGCTGGACCAGACTTTGTCTCTCCCGCCACCTTAAGACACTGTGCCGACATTTTTAACACCTCCCTGGAGCCATGGTCCTTCACCTCCACCTGCAGTTAGCCTACAGAGCCAATAGGTCTGTAGACGACGTCATCAACCTGGCTCCTCCACTTCATCTTGTAGCTCGAGGTCAAGCTCTTCCAGCTCAACGTGCCTGACTCTACCAACAGGTCGATCACGGACTTCCTGACAGATCAGAGGCAGTGTGTGTGGCTGGGGAAGAATGTCTCAGACACTCGGACTATCAGCACAGGAGCTCCATCCACAAGGCTGTGTACTTTCTCCTCAGGTCTTCTCCCTGTACACAAACTGCTGCACCTCCAGCCACAACTCCGTAAACCTGATTATGTTTGCAGACGACACCACCCTCATTGGGCTCATCTCAGACGGGGATGAGTCTGTCTACAGGAGGGAGGTGGACCGGCTGGTGTCCTAGTGCAGTGTAACAACTTGGAGTTCAACGCCCAGAAGACAGTGGAGATGATCGTGGACTTCAGGAAAGTCACATCCCCCAAGCCCCCCCTCATCATGACAGACTCCCCCAACACCACTGTGGATGATGCAAATCGCACCAATGATCAAGGGACGGACTGACATTGTTATGGACATCAGACAAATGGAAAAAATGACATTCAGACTTAATTTGGAAAAGGAAAACTTCGACAGACTTTATACTAAATGGGACTTTTATTTTATTTCGAATGTGCCTTAATTTCTTCTATTTTCTGTTGAGGAATGTTTGATGTCTACGTTATTTTTGTGTTTTTCACTCTCTGGTCGTGCCGTGTTCTGTTATGTTCTGTGTTCTATGTTTATTCTTTGGAAAAATAAAAAAAAATAATGAAAAATAATTATTAACAATTAATACAGTATTTGCAAACAAATCAGGACTCATTAAAGAGGAAATATGGTGTAAAAAGAATTAAATAATATTGCTTAAGTATGGGATCAGAGTAAATTTTTTGAGGACTTTCTTCTATAAAAGGACTATAGTTTTTCTTTAAGATTGTTGATAGTTCTTAATGGAGGACCTCACCTACAGTTTTAAGGAATTCCATTTTCCATTTAAATGGGTAGGTCTTTCTAATGGACAGACGAGGTTATTAGTAAGAGAGGATTTCAGTTTTTTTTGTACATTCAGCGATTGATTATTTTAGTAATCAAGTTATCGATTGATTATTTTCTTCAATTTATCAAGTAATCTATTAATATATTTTTACATTCTGTAAACCATTTTTAAAAGCATATACATTTTTTGTTAAAGGTTATAGTTCATAGTAATACACAAATTTTACAAATTTTAAAAGCCGAACTCTTTGAATGGTCTGGGCCTTGAGGCTGCTTTATAACGTAATGGCCACTACTCAATTTGGATCCCGGGCAGAGGGGGCGTGCCTTATCATATATTACAGCCATGCTTCACAGTAAGGATGGTGTTCTTGGGATGCTACTCATCCTTCTTCCTCCATAGAGTTATTCTTTAGTCGCATCTGACTCAGACTTACTCCCATGACTCCTCTGGATCATCCAGGCAAAGTTCAGATTGGCCTGGACATGTGCTGACTTAAGCAGGGGAACCTTCTGTGCAAGGCACGATTTTAAACCATGACGCGTAGTGTATTACCGACAGTAACCTCTCTTACTGTCGGCTCTCTTCAGGTCATTTACCAATTCCTTCCATTGTTCTGGGCTTATTCCTCACCTTACCATCATTGATACCCCACAATGTGAGATCTTGCTGTCCGAGGGAGATTGTCATCGTTAGCCTCTCCCATGTTCTAAGAATTGCAGTTGATCTTTTTTCACCAAGCTGCTTGTCAATTGCTTTTTTGACCTTTCCAGCCTTGTGGAGGTCTACAATTTTGTCTTTGGTGTCTTTTGACAGCTTTTTGGCCTTGCCCATGGCAGCTAACGAGCTCAAACAGTTGCTACTAATTTAGATTAATAAGGGGAGTAGAGGTGAACATTTTAAAGGCAGACTACCAGGTCTTAGAGAGCCAGAATGTTTGCTGATTCGCTGGTGTTCAAATACTTATTTGCAGCACTAAAATACAACTAAATTATCTAAAAATGATAAAATGGATTTCCGGAAACTTTTATTGATTCTTTCTCTCACAATGGAACTGCACTTACAATGAAAATGTCAGACCCCTCCTTAATTTCTAAGTGGGAGAACTTGCAAAATCACAGTGTTCATATACCGGAATTTATTTTGCCTCATTAATTTTGGACCCATCTTTGTTGAAAATAAAATTAACACCCAATGTCAGCTGAACATGGAAATTCCAGTTCCCACCACAGACAAGGGTTCCCCCAGAGTGATTTGCAATAAGATCCACAACTTCAGTATAGAAAGTTAGGTCGCTTCCTGTTGGAGTATATACATTTATCAAGGTAAACACACTTCCATTAATAGTTCCTTTAACCAGTACAAATATGCCAGCTTTATCTTTGTGTTCAGAACTCTGTTCAAAGGCTATTCTGCTTGAAATCAACATGGCCACATCCCTCTTATGTTTGCCCCTGTATGTGGACTTGTAAAGTCTGTTACAGCCACATTTTTAAAGTCATTTAAAAGGGTTTCTTGTAGGCATATCATTTTACCAGCTCAAAAGCTTTGCTTTTTTTGACCACTTGCGCTGTGTATTCATTGAAGAAAGAGGCTTTGGGCTTGGCTGATCCAAGTTGGCCCACAGTGAGATGTCTGGATGCAGCCATAACACGCTGTTCATCATTGAAGTTGTGGAATTTCAGTATAATAGGTCTTGGACACTGGTTCGGAGCCAGTTTGGGAGCCATGAGCGATGTGCATGGTCAGTCTATATTTTCCCATCTTTGGTTGGAAGTTCGAGATATCCAGGTCTCCATACCCCTTTCCCCTCAGTGTCCTGTGGAATGCCGACAATCCGCAGACAATCTACGTTCTTGGTTCTCTGGGTCGTCCAGTTTTTCTGTCAAAACACACACCTGGTTTGTCAATTCTGCCACTTTGGTCTGTAAAGTAGAGACAGTGTCCTCCTCGGCTGCAGTGGCTCAGTTGTCCAGTTCGCCATCCTTTGATTTCACATCCTTTATATCAGCCAAAGCCTTAAAAGTAAACTGATTTATGTCACTATGTCAGCAATAGACATTTTCATGGAATCACTGTAGAAATTTAAATGGAAAGAAGCAAAAATATACGTGAGCTGCATCTATAGGGCTCCTGATTGAAATATAGACCTTTTTACTGAAATAATAGAATAAATTATGTAAAAAAAAAAAAAAATACAGACCAAATTTATGTGAAGACTTCAACATTAGGTTGAAGGCTGAATCTCATTGCCAAATTTAACATTTTATCAACACACTGTGTAGTAGGATGTTGTTGTTGCACCCGAAAATTGCCAGGCCAAAAAGAGTAACTTCACACATTGCTACATTAATAGATAACATCTTTACACTCTTGTATGAGTGGACTTTAGAGAGCGGGCAGTTTTTCAGAGAAGCAGTGAGGTTTTTTTGTTTGCATCCTATGTTCTTTCTGTTTAGTCCTTGGCATTTTTGGTATGATTTTTGTCCGTCTTTAATTGTTTTAAGACAAATAATCTCTGCAAAAACTCATGAATGAATAATGAAATTTGAAGAGCTAGTAAAATGACACATTACGCAACAAATTGCTTCCAATTAATATTTCAAACTTGTTTAAAACACAATCTGAAAGGGCAAATGAACTTTAAGAAACAGTGTGTTTGCACTAACCTAAAAAATATGTTTATTACACGGCAAGGGGTTGACCTATGAAATGAACGAGATGAAAGTTTAAAATGTACTTTAAGTTAAATGTATTTTTAAAAAATATGCCACTGAAGAGGCATTACAGTAAACTACTCTCAAATGTACTCTCATTTTGTACTTGCAAATGTACTCTCATTCTCATCTACACAAGAACGCTCAAAGGATTGCATGCATATGCCCATGCATGCTTTCTAGTGTATTGGCTTGTGTTTCAAACAAATACATTCATATTCATTGAATAGCATTTGATTGCATTAATTGGAATCAGTGTATGTCTACTCAATGTATTATTACCAATATACATGACTTTTGTCAGTTGCCAAAAGTTGTATTTATTGAATAGAAATTGGGGTAAAGCGTTTTAAGTATTTGTACTTCTGCTTACTCCTTTTGAGTTACAAAATTGTTTGGACAACTCTTGTGACAAACTCCTCAAATAAGCATCCTCAACTGAACTAAACTGAAACGGTTGTTGTGGTTATTGATGTTCCCAGGGACCTGCAGCATGCCGGCGAGCTGCAGACAGAGCTGGCCGGAGCAGCAGACTTCTGCGCCACATATCTGCACTGCCAGCTGCTGCTCAGCCAGGTACTGCCCTTCACTGCTCTGCTTGGGGGTCGTACTGTGAGCTAATTTAGAAGATAATAATATTTTCATGTGTTGCTGTAGGCTCTGCAGGAGAAGCTTTGGAAGACAGCTGTGCCCCTGTGCCTTAAACAGAACAACACAGCCACACAAGCCGCTCAACAGGTCTGTTTTTTTTTTTTTTTTTTTTTTTTTTTTTTCTGTTTTTTTTTTTTTTTTGTTTTTTTTATTATGGTTTTAAAGCGATATAAATGTTGTAGGGGCTAATCTTGTTTTTTGTTCAGTTCCTTGTTTCTTAATTTATCCTCTTCTATTAATAATAATTGCAAGAGCCTGTTGTACGCGTAGGAGAACACTGATGTCATCGAAGCACGGTAATACTGCAGTGTTGCTCCAGCCAACTTTTGTATTTTATTTTCAAAGTTCAAGCACAGGACACATCTTCACATGTGCGCCCTCAATGTCTGAACCATGTATCCCATTTCTTAGTCCTTTTCTGAATCAGCATATAATCATATAATCAATCATTTCTTTTAAACAAAAACACAAAATAATGATTATGAATTGTAAATGAATCATCTAAACACATAAATCATATAAAATGGCGCTTACATTCCGTCTCCTTAATTGTGACTACTGGGGAATAACAACAAAGCGACATTTTCTTCCATAAACAAACCAATTTCTTAACTTTAACTCAACTTTCAACCATACCACACCACATATTTATGGCTTTAACAAACACAAAAATAATACTCAATTTCAAGCAAGACACAATTTGTCTACTGGTTTTTACCTAAACTTTTCTCACATGAACTTTAGAATCATATAGATTATTTGACTTTTCCAATTAACCATGAACCACTTGGTGGACTATCGTCTACTTTCTACTATAAGAACAAGTGTGGAGACCCACATAATCTGTTGTCTCAATAACTGAGGATCGGTGTAAGGTAGCGTTACTTTTAAAAGTAACTCGTTACATTACCTCATTACTGCCCTGGAAAACTGACTTATGTTACTGCGCTACTGTGTTATAAAAGTAACGCGATGAGTGTTATAATCAACATTATTGTATAACCTATATCGTTTGCCGACAATCCCTTTGCGTTGCTGAACACAGTAACATAATCATTAAAATATCCAATAAACAAGCAAAGTAAATGCGTTTGACTGAGCTATATTTCTCTTTATGGTGACACAATACAATGTCATACAATAAGCATGTTTAGGCCTGTCCTCAAGCAATGAAAAACATCTCTAAAACAATATTTGTGAATTGGCAAGACGCTCAACATGGGTGCACAAAATTTATGAATTACGTTCCTCGTTAATCTAATAAAGTAATTTGAGTACTCTAGTGCGTTGCCAGCTAATGTGTTACCCCCACCTCTGGTAAGGATTCTTCTTACAGAACTCACAGAAGTGGAGATCCATGGATTGACTGTCCATGTAATAGCTTTTTGACTCAGTGATTAATCTATTCTTGACTGATTCAACCTTGTAAGTGATTCACGCACTTCCTTTTCTGCACCCACCAGTATCATAGCATCATCTGATCTAATTTCAAAAACAAAATCCAGACTGTTCTTGTGACTGAGTCAGTTTCTTTACATTTTGAGCAAAACCAATGCTATCTAACAGGGCGCTGAAGGAATTACTGAGCGAGTTAACACTCACGTTCATGTGGATATTGAAAACTCCAGCTATCACTTATTTATACCAGTCTAACATTAAATTTGATATAAAGTCAGAAAACTGTGTTAAAAACTCTCTCTGCCTGCTAGGGGATCTCACAATAATTACTGAAAAAACCATAAACTTCAATACACTCCTCACAGCTCTAACCATCTCCAAGAAAACTATCCTCATGAACTGGAAAACCCGCAATAGCATACACATTAACCACTGGAAAAATCTTCTCAATGACTTCATAACAATAGAATATACACCTCCCCCCTATAATCACTCATCTGAAACCGATCTCCCCCACCCAACGCTCTCTGACCTTTTACAACTTAAAAATTCCCTTCTCTCCTTCCTCAATCTTCCACTCTTCACACATTTCAGTCGTCTACCAACTTTATGTATTTGTTGGTGAACCAACTCCTACACAACCACCACCCTGCCACAAAAACATGTTAACACATACATGATTACATACATCATTGCTGCTGCTGTTTGTACTATTATCACTGTTATCATTTGTATCACTACTATCATTGTCACAACTGTTGTCTGTTGTCCCTACCCCCCCATCATTTCCTGTGTTTTTAATGCACCACAGTGTAGTAAGGAAAATGTACACACACAAAACATACTCAGGCTGGCAGGACCGATGAGAGGTGGTTTCCTTGGGACAGCATCTCTGTCCCAAGTGGAGACGCTCGTAAAATGTCCTTCCTTTTACACCTTAGACACTAAACATGACACAGAAAAAAAAAAGGGGCAGAAATGATAGGGGGGAGCTTATCAGACACATATATGTATATATGTTATATCTATCTGTGTATATATATATGTATATGTATATATAATATATATAATATGTATATATTATTGTTGAAAAAGATTCAGTTGTAGTCATCTGGACTCTGTTTTAGAAAAACAACTTGACAGAGCGGTCATTAGCCCAGTGACAGGGGAGCGTTTTTACACTGTTGCTCTGCCCAAGCTCGTCCCTGGGTGGTCACTTTAGATGACTCAGGCTATTGGTCAAATTCCAAACTAAGAGGGATGCACTCTCCGAAGTCGGATGCATACCATCCCTGTGTATGAGCCCAGGCTTTCCCCAAAACACACTCCAGTTGTCAACAAAGATTACATTGTTTTGATAGCACCAAGTAGATGACAGCAGTTGAATGCTGAAAAGCGGATGTACAGTTCAGCATCTATCCAATTGGGCAGGGGACCAGAAAATATTATAGTATCTGACATCAACGAAGGAAAGATGCAAACTCTCCCAGTTAATTTTAACCACAGCCAATTCACACACTGCACCTACTTGTAATTTGAGCACTTTTAATTGTCTCGGCCAGGCGAAACCTCTGTCCACTCCGCTTTAAAAGCCCAAGGTTTCCTTCGATTTCACCCATTCTGGCCCCTGGGTAGACCCTAACACTTGCTGCTGTTAGCTTCACGTCTCTGACTATAGGACTACCAATTACCAGAGTGACACAGGTCCATTCAGCAGGCGTGCGATCACTTAGGGGAGTAAACCTATTGTAGATGGGAAGCTCACAGTGCACTACAGGCTGGCGTTTAGCGCATCGATACCTCCGAACTGTCACAAATTGGTCCCTATTTTGTTCCTGGTCTAGTCCCGGCCGCACAGGACTAGACTCGTGGGAATCCCAGAGGGCGAGAAGAAGGACAACGTTGGGGGCTTCCTTGAAATTGTGATCCTAGTGATGGGCAAAGTGAAGCCTCATGAAAACGTTTGGAGGCTTTGAAACAATGTTCGAAACACTTCTCCAGAGGGACATCTAGTGGTATGTTTTAGTACCACCACATTCATAGTTGTTCAAACCACCTTCTCTGTGCTATGGTTTTCAATAAACTAGCTTTGCATTTTAGTTGGGTGTATTATTGATGCAACTTTGTTTCTAGAATAAGATTAATATTAAAAAGAAAAAATGTATAAAAGTGTGGATTTTTTTTACATTTAAGGTTTTATTTAGAAATTGGCCTACATTTCCCTTCTGTGGAGGGATTTTTATTTTTTGATTTATTTGCGCTTTTATTCTCTTACTTTGGAAAAGCAGCAAAATTTGAGAAGAACAGCACTAACTGCTGCACCAATGTGACAGTGTGCGAAAGTTGGTCAAACTCTTCAGAATGTGATCATCATAATATCATTACTTATTTCGCATTTCACAATCTACATGGGTTAGATGAGTAAACACATTTTTTAAACTTTGCGGGATACTTTATAGAGTCATAGGTTTGAGGTTAAAGTCCTCAATGAACTGAGGTTTGAGACAAAATTCCTCTAGGGAAACACCCCTGAAACGTCTGTTTCATGAACAATCTAGGTCACGTGACCGGCGCTTTGAATCACATTTCGGAGCAATGTTTCGAAGAGCATGGTGCCAAAACGCCTGTTTCAATACGGCCATCACTATGTGATCCCAAACCTTTAATCGGTGAATCGAATTGCAGTCCCTTGCATCACTATAAAGCAAGGCTATTCAACTTAAGTTTCTCGAGGGACAGATTTGTCAGAGGACCAAGGCCTCTGGGCCAGAGGTGCACAACACGCCACAAGAACACATTTTTGGGTTGCACAAAATATCCCCAACACTGTTTTAATCAATTGAGTTAATACATTACAATAAGTACTGATAAGATTTTTGTGAAAAATGACATACAAAAGGCTTTACCAATATTGCTTTGCAAAATTACCCATCCAGGACTGACCCTGATTTAAAATAGGACTAGACAAGTACTAACCAGGTCTGAACCAGGACTCACCCCGAATCAAAAGCAGAATTAAACAAGAACTAAACCAAGACCAAACCAGGTCTCAACTAGTGCCAACCCAGAATTAAACCAGTAAACATGCTTTTTTTTGTTGCTGCTGTAATATTTGGAAAATGGGTGGTGAGCCGGATTAAATCGCTTGGAGGGCCTGATATTGGCCCCCGGGCCTCATGTTGAATAGCCCTGCTATAGAGGGCTCGGCCAGTGGAGACGCGGACTCACCATGTGGCCTATTATTGCAGTCCCTTAACCACTGTGATGAGGAACGAGTACTACAAGCTGCAAGGATCAAAGAAGACACACATTAAAAAGTCAAGATAGTGTATTTTACCTATTGTCAATGCATTTGTCAACAACGTGCAAAGTTCTGCTGAAACTCAGATGACTATTTGTTTTGACCAGCTGACTTTATTACACTTTATAAAGCATTATTGCAGTTATGAGGATGCTAAACTGTAGTGGTTACCACGCTGCCTTCTTATTTTAAATTGTTGTTTTTTCTTTTTGACAAGAGTTTGTATTGCCAGATCAACATTTGGTGACGATTATGACACTAAATTGAGGATGGTATTTCCATAGACGTACATGCTCTGTACATTTGACCTATTGATTTAGCCAATGGACATAGTTGGGAAGTTGGCCATTATGATTATGCTGCCAGGAGTGGTAGCGAAGCTGCATAAACTACTTGTTTTGTACATTTACTGTCTGGTTGCGTTAGTTGGTGTTTGACTGTGCAGGAAATTTGATAAATATATTCAAATTACGGAAAAACGTCACTATTAATCCAGTTTTTTAGATGTTCTGGGATGACACTAGGGCTGCAGCTATTGATAATTTTAGTAATCGAGTAATCTATCGATTCTCTTCTTTGATTAATTGATAAATTTTTTGGTACATTCAGTAAACCATTTAAAAGCATATTAAATCAAAATAAATAAACGTTATATCTGCTTAAAATAACACATTTTATTTTAAGTTTGTCCCCAAAACAGCAACATTTCACTTCTGTCCAAACTGTTCTGTTTATATATAAAGAATATATATAAAGGACTAATTAACTTTTCACAGGCTGTTTGTAAACAGTTACAGTCACTATGAATTAATTAGCGTTTCTGTCACATCATTTAAAATAAGACATTTGTAAAACTTTATGTTGGGTGGGACCAGTGATCCTGGTGTTTTGAGCTCTGCATTTTGCATTTTGTCGTTTTGGCTCAGTGTGCTGGTCACTTTGGCCTCCGCATCTCGGACTTTCTGTTTCACAACAGATTATTATGACATAACCTCCGTGCTGTTTCTATGTGTATTGGCTGTTTAAAAGTACGAGTGTGACTGGGAAGCAGAGTTGTTGAGTGGGGGAGCGTGGGGGTCCACGGTGGTGAGGGGCTGGGGTGGGCGGCGCGCGGCGCTAGATGCGGTTTTTAGAGTTGCAGCTCGGGATTATTATAATAGATCCATGGCTCTTTCACACAACAATACTCTTCCCAGTCGCACTCTTGAGTTTAAAACGAGCCGCTCTCTTCCTGTTGCGCCTTCGTCCGAGCGGAACAAGCTCCGTGTGAAACAAAAGCACCACAAGTCGTTCTGTATGCTCCGCTCGCCACTGATTCACGTGTTTTTACTTAAATATGTAAATTAAATGAATCATCGAGGCAATAAAATAAGAATCGAAGCTTTTTTGTAATCTAATTATTTGATTTACTCGAGTAATCGTTGCAGCCCTAGATGACACTATGAACCAGAGTTTCATAGCATTAGTAAATTAATAAGGGTTAATTCAATACAATAAATAAACCCAATAGAAAAGTTATGTGTTGCCGAAGCCGGCCAAGGCTTTTGTTAACGCTAAATCGTGGCTAAAATACGGCCCTATGTGTGTTCTGGCCTTCAAATTGGGTTTTTACGTTCTCCCTGAAGAGATTGACACTTGTTGAAAATAATTTACCCACTTCTGTCAACCTGATGCTTGTTAATATGAAGATATTTCATTGTAATTTACAAATGTGCCTGTGTGTTTGTGTCTGTGTGTTAGATGGTGGAGGAGACGTTCCGTCTGGAGTTCCTTTACAGTGGTCTGGAAAGAAGACAGATGGCTGCTCTGCATCATGTGCGCCTGCAGGCTCGGGCTCTGCAGCTGCTGCTGTCTGCGCGCACCAGGCACAGGTCAGTGCACAGAAACACACACAAGAACACACTGGCTTTTGCTCCACAGCCCTGTCTGTCGTAATCATTTTGTGTTGAGAAAATAATAAAAGTTTTGATGCCAGTTTCTAAGCCATATTGGCCTGAAGTCGTGCTTTGTGTGAGAGTGGACAAAATTATTCTCACACGGGGGACTGCACTTTGGCTGCAACTCAGGGCTGCATTGTAAAAGCAGAGGGGACACTGCAGGGCAGGCGGGAGCACAACTGAAAAATTTAGAGGAGACTGTACAAATTGTGGCTCGTCCCCTGATGCTGCTATCCGTGTGATGCAGGAGTCATCGGATATTTGGAGCAGCACAAACAAAAAAACATGCACAAGAGAGCGAGTCACAACCCAAGGCACACACACGCCATCTGCTTTCATCTGAGGCTCCTGGATTCACCTTGACGTTCTCGAAACTCGTGTTTTATCCATCAACACTCCTCAATCAAATTAGTGCGCAATATGGCTTTCACATTCTCCTTCAATCATTTACTTTCAATAGCCAGTTTGTAGTGTCTGCCAATTTCGAGCAGCTGCTCTTTGGGGCCCTGGTCCCAAAACTCCTCAGATGGAGACTCAAAAATCTCGATAGACATGCACCATTCCTCTGACCATCCAAGTCAGAAACCAATGTGAGGCTAACTTGACAAATGCACACGAAGGCAAAGCGAGGTGAACACCAACCACTTCCTTGTGACTTAAAACAGATGGCTGATGTGCCAGTTCTCCCACTTAAAAATTATGGAGGGGTCCTCTCTCAAAGCCACCAGCCACTGTGCATCATTGTTGTGTTGTTTTCACAGTATCTTTCAGTGTCCAGCCTTGGTGGGTCTGCTCTTCTGTTATTACAGCCATTGTGTGTACACTTTCGCAGGTTGAATTGCAATATGCTGGTTTATTTGTCTGGCTTCATTTTCTCTTGTGTACCTCTTTAGGCAGATGGCCAAGGCTTGCATGTAGCCCCTCTGACTAGGGTTACTGGAGTAGTAGCTTTCCAACATAGCCTTGTTCTCGCATCTCGTCCATTTCCGCCTTGTTTTGATTTGTCATCAAGGTGCTCTGGTTCCCCAACACCAGACCAGCCGGGGAAATGTCTGAGCCAGCATCTCATACATTTTATGCGCAGTAGCGCCAAGAGTCTTGCTAATATATTTCATAACAAATAGTCTTATCATGGTTTTGCAATTAGATTAAATGTTTTATTCCTCTTGTAAAGGTTGACTTGAGATCGAATATAGGCCTAAAGCTGACACGAGATACGGAGCAGAATTCTGCTTTTGCATCACACACTGGACTCATACAGCAATGTATGGCTGATTGGCGTTACATGCAAAAAACCTTTTCCACCTTTACGTTCGTCTCGTAGCTCCAAACAGCGGAAAAGTCAAGTGTTGGGAGAGGGGAAGAGAGGGGAAACGAAGGAAAGATGCAAACTCTCCCAGTTCATTTTTAAAATGTCTGTGCGCTTGTTTTAGCAGTGTAGTTTATTTAAATGAAACTCATCACATCACTGTTACCCTACATTCACTCCTCAGCTAACAGTGGTTATAACGTGCATCTGAAAGTGTACAAGACTTCCTAGTCACTAGTTGCGCAGTGCGCATGCTCACAACACGCCAAGCTCTGGGATTGCGGTGAGGAGATGAAGTTGAGATTTATTTTATTATAAAAAAATATTAGGTTTATAATATTAGGTTAGTTTTACGATGGTCAATCGTATCAATAGTCATCAAATCCACAAATCCACTGACTCTGGAGAGAGGGTTGAGATTGGGCTGTGCCCAGTCCCCCTCCTGTTTGCTTTGTATTTGAAACCATTGGCACTATTTATTAGACAATCAAAAATAATTCATGGTGTTATGATTTATGGTATGGAACATGACATTTCCTGCTATGCAAATTATGTTTTATTATATTTGACCAAATCAGAAACTTCCATATCTAATGTGATGTATTTTCTTCCCAAATTCTGACAACCCCCTTTGACCTTTAGAAAGACCTACCCATTTAAATGGCATAACAGTCTCTCTTAGATATTTAGGTGTGGTACTCCATAGAGATCCATCCAAAAAAAAAGAGAGAGAAAAATGATTCCTCTCTCTTCACTACTATGAAAAAAAATATCTTGAAAATGTATTCTTATCCCATACTTAAATCTAAATCAAAGGATTGAAAATATACAAATGAATGTTTTGGCCAGGTTTCTCTATCTGTTCCAGACTCTTCCAACTACCATCCCCAACCTGCTGTTTGACGAGTGGAATAAAATGATCGCAAAATGTGCATGGCAAGGAAAAAAAAAACTGAAGCCGATTCAAAACGTTTTAATTATCAAAAGAAAAAGCAGACTGGTGCTTACCTTGTCTGAACATTTACTTTATTTCAGATCAGATCAAAGTGATGCTGTACTGGTGGGACTCAGAATATGAAGCTCAAAGGAAAAATATTGAGTGGTATGGTGCCAGTGGTTCCTGTACAGGCTTTACTGGCAGATGACAGATGGTTGAGTAATTTGGAGGGGGTGGATTACCGTTGGGTGAAATCTGTGTTTACAACATGGAAGGTGCTAAATCAAAACATACAAACTAAACAAAGATTTCAAACTCTTAATTATGTTAGCTCTTAAATATGTTAGCTAAAAATTTCAAACCTATAGTTCAGACTCAAGATTTAAAGTCTGGACAAAAGGTATAAATGTTTTTACCAGAGTGTAACGGAGAATCCTTTGAAAAGCTTTGATATGTTGAAAGAATCTTTTGGCTTGGAGAAAGGAGGAATTTACAAATAAGGAGTTATTATAACCAAGAAGTATGAGTGATGACCATCATAGCCCTTTGACTGAAATATTTATTAAAGCTTATAAATCTGAACTTTGAAGGGGAATAATATCTAAATTATACAAATATATTAACAATTTGGGCTGCCACTCTACTGATTACATTAAGGATAGATGGGAACGAGAGGGTCACTTTGTTCTGGCTGAAGAATGGGAAAGTATATGTACATCCCAGCGGAGAACCACAAAATCACATGTTTGGAGGGAATTCTGTATATGTCACGTTTCTCTAACACCATGTCAAAGTGTCCATTATTCACAAGAAAATTTCAACTGTTGGAGAATCTTTGGCAGCCAGGATGCAAACCACCATCACGTGTTTTGGGACTGTCCTGTTGTTCAGAAATATTGGACTGAGATCAATGAAGCCTTGCAGACAATTTTTGACACCAGCGCCCCACTGGATTTCAGAATTATGTACTTGAGCCTTACGACTTCTGCCATGGACTCTATAAACAGTTACCTCTGGAGCATCCTCCGGGCAGCAGCAAAAAAGGTGATGACATAAATTGCAATCAGGGACTAGACTAACATTACATTGAACATTCGCAAAATGGAAAAAATAACATTTGGACTTGATTTGAAAGTGGACACTCTTGACAGACTATTGACTCAATGGTACGTTTGGTTTGTTTAAGCCTTGATTTAATTATATTTTTTGTTGGATGTCTGCTGATTTTGTTTTGTCTCTCTCTCTGGTCTAGTTGTTTTATTCTGTGTTTTTTATGTTTATTTTTATATACTTGTAACAATTCAAAAAACAAAGAAAATAAATAAACTTGAGTCAAAACGCTCCACACTGCCAAATCAACAAAAATGCTCTAAACAAACCATGCCACCTAAACAAAATGGCTAACAAGGAGAAATAGTTTACAACACAAATTACTTTTACATAATCCCAAAGAACATAGCTAACTTTGACAACTTGTCCCAAACTGCCACAAACTTTGAATGAGAACCCACCTCTTTTCTCTGGGCCACAACAATAACTAAACACCTGAAAACAGAAAGCTGAAGTGTGTGTGTGTGTGTGTGTGTGTGTGTGTGTGAGTGTGTGTGAGTGTGTGTGAGTGTGTGTGAGTGTTGTGTGAGTGTGTGTGAGTGTGTGTGATGTGTTGTGTGAGTGTGTGTGAGTGTGTGTGAGTGTGTGTGAGTGTGGTGTGAGTGTGTGTGTGTGAGTGTGTGTGTGAGTGTGTGTGAGTGTTGGTGTGAGTGTGTGTGAGTGTGTGTGTGTGTGTGTGAGTGTGTGTGAGTGTGTGTGAGTGTGTGTGAGTGTGTGTGAGTGTGTGTGAGTGTGTGTGTGTGTGTGTGTGTGTGTGAGTGTGTGTGAGTGAGAATGATAGAGGAGTATGGTGTTATGGTAAGTGTAGCGGTGAACGGAAAATAAGGAAATGAAAATGAAGGGTCGATCTCCGCTTGTAGCAGGTGAGCCGCGCACTGAGAGAGGGCCGGACGGCACGGACTTTAAAGGTGTCCCACTCCAAACTCTACAGGTGTCCCACTCCAAACTCTACCCACCGCCACACAACCAAAAAGCATGACCCCGCCTTGGGTTGTGACACCCTGTCTATAGAACCTCAGCTTTTTTTTCCACTTGGATACTGACTTATTTAATAGTACACTCTTAATCAAATTATTGCATATGCTCAGTCTACAGCCCTTGTTTCATTATAGGTTGCATTTAAGATGTTGTTTTTCTATCAGCCTGGACACTCTGGGCAGCCGTTGTGACTGCTTCCTCATGGACATCGACTATTTTCAGAGGTACATTTTTCTCACAATACTTGTGAAGCATATAAAGGCAATATCGCGCGTAACCTGTCCCGGTTCCCTCCTCAGGCTGTTTGTGAGTGAGCTGCCACACCTCAAGGACACGTTTGTGGACCAAGTACTGGAGCTGAGGCCACGTCTGTCCAGCTGCAGTCCAGTGGAGGCAGTTAAGCTTCTGCAGAGCACACTGAGACAGAGCGGCCTTCTGCTGCCCACGTTGCCTCCGCAGGTACTACACACACACAAATGCACACACACAAACAGGGATCATGGGGACAAACTCTGACTGGAATGTTCCACTATATTGCATTAAACTGAATTTCCATAACCCAAACAGGTGATGGAAACCAGTCCAAATTACAGGTTAGATCTGTGGAGAGGGCAAGACCACAGTAAAGCCATGTTTGGACTAGCTCTGATCAGTGTTGGGTAGCGTTACTTTTAAAAATAACTCGTTACGTTACCTAGTTACTGCCCTGGAAAACTAACGCGTTAGGTTACTGAGCTATACTGAGCTATACTGAGCTATAACATTATTGTATAAACTTTCCCTTTGCATTGTTGATTGACGCAGAGCAAAATAGTGGTAAAACCTGACCTGAGTCCTTAATTGGTTTGGAACTTTTTTTGGTGTCTGCCTGTTGAGCAGATCCCTTTATTTGAGTCGCAAATCATTAGCTCTGTTTCCACACCCAGTTTTACACAGCCCCACTGAGCACCACTTATAATGGAAATGCTACCAGGAATGAGGGCTATGAGTGCAGAGCAGATTAGAATAGAATACAGTAGACCAAAGTAGGTACAAATAAAAAAAAAAGCATTAGACTCTTAACACGTGTGTGTCACTGTCACATAAAAACTTGTCACTGTTTTTATGTGGCAGGAAACTTGAATAGAAACTGAAAAACTGTTTGGGACACTATCAGATTCAGATCAGAATCAGAAAGGGTTTATTGCCATTGTCAATGAACAAAATTCACAAACATAGGAACTTATCTAGGCATTAAGGTGCAACATAAAACACTGAGGAATAATAAAACAACATATATTCAATCAAAAGGGCATGTATTAAGAAACAATTTAAAATTACTATAGTATAAAATAAAAATAGGCATTACTATGTACACAAAATTACATCCATCCATCCATCCATCCATCTTCTTCCGCTTTATCCCGGCAGGCCGGTCGCAAGCGTGGTTCTGGGAACACAACTTCGAAGCGCACTATGGGGCAGCAGTCTAAGCAGGGACTCCCAGAACTTCCCCTTATCCCCAGACACTTCCTCCAACTCCTCCGGGGGGATCCCGAGGCGTTTCCCAGGCCAGCCGAGAGAGCATAGTCCCTCCAGCGTAGTTCCTGGGTCTTCCCGGGGCCTCCTCCCGGTGGGACATTGCCCGAAACACCCTCCCTAGGGAGGCGTCCAAGGAGGCATCGCGGAACAGATGCCCGAGCCACCTCAGCTGGCTCCTCTCAACGTGGAGGAGCAGCGGCTCTACTTCCGAGCTTCCTCCCGTGTCCTGACTGAGCTCCTCACCCTATCTCTAAGGGCAGCGCCCCCAGCCACCCTGCGGAGGAAACTCATTTCGAACCGCTTGTATCCGCGATTCTTGTCCTTTCTGGTCACTAACCCAAAGCTCATGGACCATAGGGTGAGGGTAGGAACGTAAGACTTGACCCGGGTAAATCGAGGAGCTTTGTCTTTCGACTCAGCTCCTTCTTTACCACAACGGTCCGATGCAGCGACGCGCAAGTGATCACTGGCAGACGCTGCACCGATCCGCCTTGTCAATCTCACGCTCCATTCCTTCCCTCACTCGTGAACAAGATCCCCGAGTAACTTAAATCTCCTCCACTTGGGGCAAGGACTCTCCCACCCCACCTGGAGAGGGCAAGCCCACCTTTTTTCCGGTCGAGGAACACGGATGGCCTCTCAGATTTGGAGGATGGGTGCTTGATTCTCATCCCAGACTGCTTCACACTCGGCCTTGCAAACCGTCCCAGTGCATGTTGCAGGTCACAGGTTTGATGGAGCCAATCAGGACAACATCATCTGCAAACAGCAGAGATGAGATCCTGTGTTCGTCCAAACCGGACCCCCTCGACCCCTTGACTGCGCCTAGAAATTCCCTGTCCCATAAAAACCAATGAAACAAGAACCGGTTGACAAAGGGCAGGCCCTGGCGGAGTCCAACACGCACTGGGAGAACAGCGTCTGACTTACTGCGGCAATGCGAACACAGCTCCTGCTCCGGTCATTACAGGGACCGGTACAGCCCTGAGCAGAAGGCGCCCCGGATTCCCTCGTACGTCCCGCAGCACCCCCGCAAAGGGCAGACCCGTGGGACCACCAGGTCGAAAAGCCTTCTCCAGATTCCAACAAAAGCACATGTTGGACTGGTTGGGCAAACTCCCATGAACCCCTCGAGCAACCGTCCGATGGAGAGTGATCAAGAGCTGGCTCCAGCTGTGTTTCCTAAACGATCAGGTACGAAAACCACTCTGCTCCTCCTGAATTCCGGAGCGATATCGACCATCGGTCGGATATCTCCTCATCTACCAGTACCCTGGAACCCTAGGACCTTACCCAGGCGAGGACTCGAGGAAAGTGTGATCCCTCTATAGTGTGGAGCCACACACCTATCGCGTCAACCCTTCATTGAACACAGAGGGCACCGACCCCCGAGTTCTGCCAGTCCAGAGGCACCGTCCATAACCGGACACGGCCACGTCAATGTTGCAGAGAGCGTGTCAAACCAGACAGACTACGTCCTTGCAACAATCCAGAGACTTCATAGGTACCTCGCGAAGGCGTATCACTCATCGCACACACCACAGGAGAACTCTGCCACGACGGAGGATACTCTGCACCAACAACCTCAGTCCGAAACTTCGGCTCTGGGTTGATAGATGAGTCAGCCTCCGAATGTACCTCAGTCTAACTACTATCCTCTCTCGGTAAAAAAAAAGACGTGCCAGTGGGATTTATAGGAGGTCCTCAAAAGCTACTCCCTTCCACCGTCCGACTTGACGATCCACCAGATTCGGAGAGTCAGCAGGTTCCCCACCCGCACCGTAAACGGTACTGTATGGTGGAAACACTGCTTCCCCCTTCACTGGAAAAAGGGCGGCCAAACGGTTTGCCAGAATTTCTTTGGGGTCCACACAACGCCTACGGACGACCGATAGTCCTCCTCCAGGGCCTCGCCGAACTCCTCCCAGACCCGGCGTTTTTTTGCCTCTAACGACAGCACGAGCCTGCGGCATTCGCCATGACCCGCTCGATAACCCGTCAACGGCCCTCAGGAAGTCCCAGCAAGCCAAAGATGGCCTTGATAGGCCTCCTCTCTTCCGCCTGACAGGCATCCCTTACTTCCGGGCGTGTCCTACCACTTCGGGTTCCGGGACAGGCTTGGTCAGGTCCCCCCTCCGCATCTTGCGCCTGCCCACAGGCACCTGAGACCTTTGCGACCACACAGCTCTCGAGCAGCGCATTGACAATGGAGGTCCGAGAACATGCGTCCACTCGGGACTCAATGTCCCAGCCTCCCCCTGGATTTGGGAGAAGCTCTCCGGAGTGTGTGAATTGAAGGACCCTGCTGACAGCGGCTCCGCAAGACGTTTCCCAAAGTACCTCACGTATGGGTGGGGCGTCTTCCAACTCCTCTCCAGGTGTCACTGTCGTTTGCCACGTGGGCGTTGAAGTCCTCCAGTAGAACACAGGAGTCCCCGGTCGGTGCACTGTCCGTTACCCTCCCAGGGACTGCAAGGAGGCGGTACCTCAGCACAGTTGTTTCTGCTGCTGTAGGCCACACCAACAGTTGAGAGACACTGATCAAACCTCGAAGGCGTAGGGACGCGACCTTCTCGTCATGGGGTAAATCCAACACATTGGTGGCTGAGCGTGGGGAATAAGCAAGCCGACGCCAGCCCATGCGCTTCACCCGTATGGCAACACGAGGGTGGATTGTCCAGCCCCTCTCCAGAGGATGGTTCAGTGCATAAACTGTGCGTGGAGTTCTGAAGGGCCGGACCAGTAGTCTATAGTCGAACGGTTCCAACCTCCCGCTACAAGCTCAGCTCTTCCCCCCAGGAGGTGACGTTCCGATGCCCAGAGTTAGTCTTGTGTCTGGGGATCCGGCCGTCGAACTGCGCCCAGAATCCATCCGCAACAGCCTTACGGATCCTCCTGCAGGTGGTGGGTCAGGAGGACGCCCCACGGTCATTCGTTTGGGTGCACCCGCGGGCCCTCGTAGACACAAAAATTAAAGTGTAATATTTAAGTTTGTCAGTGCGAAATGAAACAGTGGCACCGTGAGTGATGATACGTTGCAGTTAAAGTGTCAGGTGTAATTAAGAAGTGTTCATCGAGTCCACCGCAGAGGGAAAGAAACTAATTCTTGGTGGCGGGAGGTTCTGGTCGGATGGACCTGTAGGCCTCCTCCTGAGGGGAGTGGTTAAAATAGCCATGTCCAGGGTTGAGAAGGGTCAGCTCTGATCCCACCTGCTCGTCCCGAGATGCCCTGGAACGTACAAAGGTACTAGGGCGAGAGATGGAAGTGCATGCAGCGATCAACCTTCTCAATGCGAGAGGCAAAAGCGGCTGTAGTCTCATGTTTGTCCTGGGCTGATGGGCTCCAGCCGTACCACAGGGGTGAGGGAGGTGAGGATGGACTCATGGGATGGCCGTGCAAGAGGACGCTTTGTGCACCATATGCATGTGCACTTGGCAGCTTGGCTTTTCCTCAGCTGCCGCAGGAAGTAACCCATCCTCTGGTGGGCCTTCTTGATGAGGAGCTGATGGAGGGGCTCCCACTTGAGGTCGGGTCACTAGAGAGCGCAGAGGAAAGGGAGTTCCCACGGTGGGATCAGGGAGTCGTTACATGATGAGGGGGGGCTGGGGGCTGTGCCTGTGACTTTCCTCAAGTCCACGATGATCTCCACTGTTTTGGGCGTTGATCTCCAGTTGTTACCACGCAACAGGACACCAGTCGGTCCCACTCCTCTGTAGACAGCAACTCCATCCACGTCCAGATGGTGACCGATGAGGGTGGTGATCGTCCGCAGAACGTTGAATGAGTTTTTACGGAGTCATGATGGAGTGCAAGCAGTTTTGTGTACAGGGGAAGAGCAGAGGAGAAAAGTACAAAGTCGCCTGTGGAACTCCTGTGCGCTGATGATGCCGAGTGTCTGAGACTCTTCCCCGCACACGGAAGGATGCCTCGATCCGTCAGGGAAGTCAGGTGAATACCTGCAGGTGGAGTCAGGCACGTTGAGCTGTGGAGACGAGGGTGCTTGTCTGGGAGCAGAGCAGCGAGGGATGGTTGTTTGAATGCAGAGTCTGTAAGTCCACAGGCGACCAGGATCGCTGAGGTAGGTTCCAGGGGAGTTCAGATGGCTGCCGTAATGAAGTGGAAGTAACCGAGCGTTGATGGCGGTCGTCCTACAGACCTGTGGCTCTGTAGACTCAGGGTGTCAACTCATTTGGGCCAGGGGCCGCGCTTTCGATAGCTCAGGTTGGGTCGCGGGCCGCAAATCCAATGTAAAAATTAAGAAACATAAAAAATATAAACAAATGTTTATATACCTAGTAATAGTAATGTGGACACTGTTGCCAAATTGCAGCAGAGTGGTGAAGACTGAGTCCATATTCATGCAGCAGCAGCAGGAAAGGAACATGGACTTTGTGATATGATTCTATATTAAATGTTTGTTCACAGACATGTTGATGTTGCTGCACAGAACTCAATATGAGCCCTCACTATTTTTACAAGTTTAGCTTAATTTAAGTGACAAATCTATTCATGTGGTGATCAAATTGAGAGCTCAAGCAGCTTCACCTGGCTCACTGTTCATCACTTTATTACTCTGACCTGTGGTTTACATGTGGCTCATAATCTGCCAGGTTTTGCAACTGGTTTGGATGTTTTCTCAACCAGTTTAGTTCAGCAAAGAAAGTTTGTTTTGTTGTTGTTAGCTTCAATTAGCGCAGCGTTTTAGCACAAGCTTAACGTCCACAAAACCGCTCTTTTCTTTATCTCCTCGTGTTTCCACGAATTGCCTGGGGCAGGCGCCACGAGTGTGAGCTGTCGCTGGGCGACAGGTCATCGTTCCGGTTGTGTTCGATTTATAACCTGCTTGGCAGAGCTGTTGCTACGGTCGCGTGTCCCTCGCACTTTGACTGGCAGTAACATCAGCGCGGGGAGGGGCCCGGGGGGGGCAGCAACGGGGAGGGGGCCGAGGGGGAGCAGCGCGGGGGAGGGCCGGAGGGGGAGCAGCGCGGGGGCAGGGGACCCGAGCGGCTAGCGGCTGCAAAGGGTGAAGGGAATTGTAGTTTGAGTGATGATAAAAACGCGATATATCTATTGGAAATGAATCATTATAAACTAGAAATGTTCGGCGGGCCAGATGAAAACGTCTGGCGGGCCACATCTGGCCCGCGGGCCTTGAGTTTGACACAAGTGCTGTAGACGATCTGCAGGGGGTCCAGCAGGGAGGAGTTGAAGGACTTGAGGTGGGGCAAGACCAGGCGTTCAAATGACTTCATGACTACAGGCTCACTGAGCGCCACGTCTCCGTGAAGCACAAAACAGGAGATGAAGAAAAGTCTCATTTCGTTTCGTCTCATCAGCGCCAGTTCGTCCGTTTTGTTGGAGAGTGAGCGAACATTGGAGAGGAAAATTCCAGGTAAGGGTGTCTGGGTGCCCCGTCTCCTGAGGCGCATGAGGACCCCCGAACGTTTTCCTCGCCTGCGGCGTCTCACTCTTTCAGCCAAAAGAAGGGCTAATTCAGCAGCAGAAACTCAAAAAACTGGAACTAGGTCCGTAGGAGTTGTGGTTCGGAAGGACAAGAGCTCTTCACGGGTGTAAGAGCATGCTGACACACAATTTACAAACAAAAACAGACCAAACAAAGAGCACCTAAAGGCCAGGGCATCCGTCTGCGGTGCCATCTTGGATAATAAGTGTCCTTATAATGACGCACACAAAAACCTCATTATACAATGACAATGTATGGTGATATAAGTGTTAAATGGTGCATGTATGACAATACATGGTATATGACATTGTGATGATGGTAAGAATTATAATATAATACATTTCTACTCTGTTCGAATGCATACACCACACATGCCCGCACACTCACACACTCTCACACAAACACACACCCATACAGCCATACACCCACACAACTGCTCCTCCACTTTTCAGTTGCTAGTGTTGTTCCTCTATGGCAGGAGTCTCCAATAGGTGGCCCGCGGGCCAGATTGGGACCCCGAAGCAATTTGGTCTGGCCCGTGGCCCAGTTTCCCATAATTATAAAAATATTTTTGTGTCGCTTCCGTGAAGCAATCCGCTACTGGTCTTGGCGGGTGATGGATCTAAAATCTACACAAACCCACATATTAACAGAGAAGAAAGACAAGGGAATCAAAATTGTTTCTCCGGAGGAGGACGGAGGGGCAGAGGGATGCTTCCAGCTCCATCTGCCACTGCTTCCTAAAAAGCATCCCCATCCGCCTTCCTCTTTTATTAAAGATAAGGGACGCCCTGTTTACGCCCTAAAGGATAGGGAACAATTGGCGAAAGCTGTACACACACATTACTCCTCCATTGACTTTTGAACTTAGGTTCCCAGCAAATCATCTTGAGTGCACCTTCCATGTTTATCTTACTGGTCATCAGTTCCAAAGTCCTACAGGCTGCTGGATTATCTCAACAGTTTACTTCTGCAACATAGTCTCACAAGCAGTTTACTAAGCACACAAAATCATACAATAATAAGGAATGTATAAAAGAAAGATAAAATCTTTACAATTATTCCAACAGCGGGCCAGAGAGTTCTGGTTCCTCTGAAACACTGCAGCATCACACATTTGTGCTTTGACAGAGCAGACACTGTGTTGTTGGATTGAAAGGTCTGCGTGAGTGCATGATACGTCAGACCGCTGTGCGTGATGTACATATTGTTTCACAGGTCGGGTTATGAAATGCGGTCTCGTCCAGGGACATGTGCACTTTTGCTTTAGGCGCGTCTAAATTCATAAGCTAATTTATCCATGAATATGTGTTGGATTGTAATAAAACACACATCATTTTACAGCTTAACGTAACTATGGAGGTGAAGGGAAGATAAAATACATTATTTCTCAGTTGCAGATCCATTGTCACGAGTTCAGTGCTTTCAGGAACTTTTTCCTGTTGTCCATTTCATTACGTTGCATATATTTCAATGCTCAGTCTGGGCTATTTTTAATAGACTGCTGCAGTTCAGAGAACTCCAAAAACATGCATGATACTGTGCATGTTACCTAGTGACAGCTGCGTTTGTTAGTGCACTAAATGCAAAGTGAGCTTTTTTTTGGCAGCTATTGTTTTTAATATCATTTGAACTAAATGTTCTAATGACATTTATTTTAAAATAGTTCTGTTTTGGTCCTGTTTTAGACCTGCTTTCGTCCTGCTTTGGACCTGCTTTGGACCTGCTTTGGACCTGCTTTGGACCTGCTTTGGACCTGCTTTAGTCCTGCTTTAGTCCTGCTTTAGACCTCTTTTAGACCTCCTTTAGACCTCCTTTAGACCTCCTTTAGACCTCCTTTAGACCTCCTTTAGACCTTTAGTGCTTTTGTCCTGTTTTTAGTAATGTAATATTGTTATGATGTTTTTACTTCTCTGAAAGTAAAGTCCTATTAATTCCTGTTGTTGAATTGTGCAACTGTGAGTTGTTTGTGGATCTTATCGAGATAAAACATAAAATTGTGGTGGGATTTTGTAGTCCGGCCCTCGGACCATAGCCCTTTGAAAAATCTGGCACCCTGGAAAATATAATTGGAGACCCCTGCTCTATGGTTTAATACAGGGGTCTCTAACCACTAGGCCGGGGCCCAAAACCAGACCGTGGGCCATCTGCTACCGGTCCCCAGAGGCAAATGCAACCATGCAATCTATGTTTTACAATGTATTATTATTTTTGTTTTATAGTCTGTTGCTATGTCCCTATATTCTATATTCGTTTTACCATGAAAATATAGAACCCATTAAGCTAATAAACAGCAAACATAAGTCATAAGAGTCATTCTCGAGAATGACTCTTGGATGAGAGTTGAAACGTTTCGTTTTTTCTAAAACAGAGTCCAGATGACTACAACTGAATCTTTTTCGACAATGGAACGCTCCTGGACGATTGAGGGATTACACCGACAGCAAACATAAGTATTTAAAAAGTTATAGAAGGGTTTGTACACATTTTACGCTGTTGTTACTGACTGCCCCCTTCAACTGGTCCCTGAAAAAAAATCTTGTGATTGTACTAGGGCTGCAGCTATCGATTATTTTAGTAATCGAGTAATCTATCGATTATTTTCTTCGATTAATCGAGTAATCGGTATTTTTTTTTGTACATTCAGTAAACCAAGCATATTAAATCATTTTTTAATAAACGTTATAGTTCATAGTAATAAACAAATACAAAATAAGGAAGTTCTGCTTAAAACAATACATTTTATTCTTAATTTTACATAAGTTTGTCCCCAAAACAGCAACATTTCACTTCAGTCCAAACTGTTCTGTTTGTATATAAAGAATATATATATATAGGACTTAATTAACTTGTCACAGACTGTAAACAGTTATAGTAGCTATGAATTAAATTAGCGTTTCTGTCACATCACTTAAAATAAGACATTTGTAAAACGTTATGTTGGGTGGGACCAGTGATCCTGGCATTTTGAGCTCTGCATTTTGTCGTTTGGGCTCGTGCCGGTCACTTTGGCCTCCACATCTCGGACTTTCTGTTTCACAACAGATTATTATAACATAACCACGGTCCTCCGTGCTGTTTCCATGTGCATTGACTGTTTTAAAGTACGAGTGTGACTGGGAAGCAGAGTTGTTGAGTGGCGAAGGCGCAGGGGCTGCGGTGGGTGGAGCTAGATGCGGTGTTTAGAGTTGCAGTTTGGGATTAATATAATGGATCCATGGCTCTTTCTCTCATCAAAACTCTTCCCAGGCGCACTTGAGAGTTTAAAACGCGCCGCTCTCTTCCTTGTTGCGCCTTCGTCAGAGCGGAACAAGCTCCATGTGAAACAAAAGTCGTTCCTTGCGCTCCGCGCGCCACAGATTCACGTGTTTTTAATTAAATATGTAAATTAAACAATTAATCGAGGCAAGAAAATAAGAATCGAAGCTTTTTTGTCATCGAATTATTCGATTTACTCGAGTAATCGTTGCAGCCCTAGATTGTACCGGTCCTTGCGAGGAAAAAGGTTTGTGATCGCTGGTCTAATGTCTGCGTCTTTGTCTGTCTGCTGCTGTGGTGGTTGTTGTTGTTGTGGCTATTGTTACTATTTTGTATTTGCAAATCTCACAACAAAGCTAAAAAAAAACTTGATGGTTCGCTAATGAGTAGTTGTAGAAATGTGGTGCGTTGAGACCTTGCAATTTAGGTTTTTGTAGAGTGATGAGTTTCAAACGTGGGGTTTTGTTTTTCTAGTCAAATGTATTGATTGCGGAGTCAAGGGGTCTGAACTAGGCTAGGGTGGGTTGCACTGGGATCATTGAGAAAAGCTGGTTGGTTTTGGGAAGATTTTTATGAGAGAGATTCTGCATTTCATTGAAATGGGGAGGTTGTTCCAGCATTGAAAATCATTTTCTATTTGTTTGAGAAGTGGAGAGAGGTTGAGCTGAACAGCTCTGACAGCCTGGGTGTAACCTTTATTCCTAGGTAGGTGATGTGGTCCTTGTAGAGTGGAACTGGAGTGATAGTTTCCGCCATATCCCAACTGTAAAGGGTAAATGATTTGGTCCAGTTGATGGCGTATTGGGATAATTTGAAAAATGATTCTATGGCTTTTATGGAGTAGTGAAGTGACAAGGGTTTTATAAGAAAAGTAGGATACCATCTGCTAAACTAATTTTATGTTCAATGCTATGTGTTTTAATTCCTTTGCAAATTGCTGCTGCAAGTAGGGATGTCACAATTAACCGTCTTTTCAATCATGGCGATTATTTATGGCCATGATAGGTTAATTGCGAGTGAACAACGTGAGCTACAGTCGGTGTGTAGTTTTTTTTAATGCTGCTGCTTCGTGAGTTTACATGGGGCAGAGCGACAGCGCTGGAGTTGCAAAGCGGCCGCTCAGCGCAAGCCGAAAGTGGAGCCGCGGAACACACAAGCTAGAAGGAGGAGAAAGAGAGAGAGAGATAGGAGGAGCAATGAAGGACAGGTGTAAAGCATAATCTTACCTGTAAACGCTTTTTTATTCTTCACAAATCTGTTTGTTGTTGGCGTGAGCCAAAGGAAAGTTTCTCAAAGTCTCAAACCCCTCCTCCAAGCGTTACCATGGAGCTCATCTCAGTAATAAATTATATGATGCATAAAATATCTATAATGAAGGACCAATAAGCTTACATTTATTTTATGTAAACCATTTTTGGCCATTATATTTTATTTTTAAATGAATATGCTGTTTTAAAGGGTAGGAAAATTAAAAAGTTATAAAGTTATAAAACCAAAAGTTTCCTCTCACAGAAATATTTGCAAGTTTAAACATAAAAAATACAATATAAATTTGTCCTTTCTTTTTGCTGATAATCGTGAATAATCATAAAATCGTGATATTTCTTCTCATGATAATCTTGACTCTAAAATTATTATTGTGACATCCCTAGCTGCAAGTGGTTCTATAAAGATACTTGGCAGTTTCCACAGTGCAATTTAAAGTAATTTGTTGATGTATAGATCTTTTCTACCTTCAAGGCACTCAAACCGCTATACATCAAGGAACCACTCACCCATAGAACCCTTACCTAGTTAATGAATGACCCCAAAGCAGACATGCACCTGCTTACAGGAATTTGCCTGCGTGACGTGTGTAAGAAGTGTAGATAAATTTCTCATATGGTAAAGGTGGTGACTACAGTGTAATAACTGCGTGATGTGTTATTACGATCTACGTGTAGTGGTTACTTAGCTTAACCTAATGAGCAATAACATAAACAACAAACTGCAGTTGTGCTCGTTCTAACTCAATGTGTGGGCTCGTGACTCATGTGGTTGTATCGATCAGGTGACAGATGCCATGGTGGGGTGGAGACAAGCAGACCGTGTCACTCTAATCTGTTGCACAAATTAAGCTCTGAAGATTGTTGTGTAACGTTTCACTTCAGGATGAAATTTTGGAGTGGTCAACAGTGGTTAAATTATGCTAAGCTAAGCAACCCGCAGCATCATGAGTTCGAAGCTAGCTCTCAACAATTTGCTGCAAAGTCCTACCCCAGTCTCATCCCCATTTTTTTTTTTTCCTATTCTGGTTGAGTTTGTCTCAATGGACATGTTCTACAAATCCTTTTAATGTAATACAATCAACATCCATTCATCAAAAAAGGTACATAGTGCACCTTTAGCATTCTTGCTCAGCCCTCCTCCAGTGCAGTTTTCTCTCTGCTCCCGCTCTGCGTGCTACTTTGCCTTGTCTCATCAAATTTTTTCTCTACTCACGGTTCGCATGCTCACTTGCTGATCTGTGGGGAAATTAATCTGATTGATTGGTCTCTGAGTGCATTGGATAAAGTTTTTTCCCCAAGAAAAGCTGCTCCGGGAGAAACCCCCTGTTCCCCTACGGTACGGATGCAGCGGGGTACTTACAGAACTCATGTAATAAATAGCAGGTCCTAGGCATCGAGCCCTTGCTAGTAGAAGACGTAGAAGACCTATTCGTATTTGGATTTATTATAGCGGGATTCCTTCTAATTGGGCTTGGAGTCACCTTGGTCTATTGGAAAATTGGGAAGACAGGAAAATTCACCCAGATACTGGCTGACCACAACAAAAAGGAGTTTGTGGAGTTTTGTGGAGACTTGAGTATGGTATGGCACAGCTCGTAGAACTGAACAAAAACATCTTACTCCGGTTAACTGAGATGCAGAAGATGATCGTGGACTGTGATCAAGAAACAGTGAACTTTGTGAAGATGGGTAACTCAATGTACAAACGGATTGCACACAGAGGACCAGAAATGATTGGACTATTTGATCTGGCAAATTACTGATCAAACAAATAATGTATTAAAAGTATTTCTTTACCCGTTATGTTCCAATTCTCCCTGCTCCTTTTCCCTTATCTTCTCCTGGCCTTGAGACCAGCTGGACAGCCAGTGGAATCGAGCCACACACACGCACAAACAACATGGCCTTCAGTCCACGTCTGCATTTCCCCCCTATTTCTTCTCTTGTTTGTGACCCTCCCCCACATCCACTGAAAAATTCCACATATGCCTCTTCATAATATGTGTTGTATGTTGTGTATTGTCATGCTTATGGCTGAAACTGTATTTCATTTTCCTAGAGTTCAAGTTCCCCAGTAGTGCCGCACGGCTGCCAGGGTGGCTGATGCTCTTATGCATGCCTCTCATGTCGCATCTATCATCAAATCACGTTCCTATGTTGTGAATTTTCACTGACAATGGCAATAAATATATCCTGATTCCTGATTTGTGTCGAGCATTTACCACTGATCTAGACACTTTCTTTTTTCTTTCTTTTTTTTCAAAATAAACAAAAACAAATATATACAAAGATATACAGAAATGTGACAAAAAAATATGTCACCTTTTAGCAGAGCTCCCTCCAAACATGAGATACCCTCTCCTTCCCACTCTTTCCCATCTATTCATTTCTTTGCCGTCGGGTTAATTGTATTGATCTCGCCATCAATAATCTCAAATGGGCTCCAATGTCTCCGGTCAAACACAAACAAACGAACAAAGGAACCACAAAAAATACAAAACAGAAGAGTAACATAGAAAACAAAAAGGTTCAGCTAATAACAAAACCAGATCATATAAAAGATCAAGAAGTTGGGGGAAGACCATTCCTAATGAAGGGCCCCCGGAAACTCCCCGCCGCTCCTGGCTCCAAACCTCTCAAAAACTGGACACACTGCCTCCCCCTCTTTTTTTGTTCCCGTACCGTTACCAGTCCAGAGTTTTCCGTGTTTGCTCATCTTTTGCTCCTCGTTTCTTGAGATTTAGTGGGTAAAACTGTATTTTGCAAGGTAAATCCCTGACCAAATGGAAGTCCGTCTCATCCCTATTTCATGTTATACTGTCCTGTCCAATAATGTCTAAGGGTCAAAAGAAGCCTTTAAACGTCTAATATTTTTTATATTCCAAATAAAGTAAAACATTTTGTAAAAAGTTTTCTTTCTGCCAATACCTAATAACTGTCTCTGACACAAGTTACCAATTTTAAAGAAAAGGGTTACATGTAGTGTTTATACTCAAAGTATTAAATGATAAAACGCACTTTGTAGCAGATGCATGCTGTGACTTTTAAGCAGACTTGGGGTGTTTTGCACTCAAAAGTGAAGGATAAAAGCAACTATTGAAAGTTGGTCTTGGACCTGGCTCTCCTGCGTGGAAGGCAAATGCTTTTGTCTTACTGACTAACTGCTAATGTCAAGGTCACTTAACTGCTCAATTCATTAGACAAACTTGCTCTGTTTTTAATTTGACTGCCTTTTTTTCTAACTAACGTGTAATTATTAGAAACGTGAACAGAGCCTTAGCTTTAAACAAGGACTTGGCTCTAAAAGCTAGTTTTTAAGTAACTTGAAACTTGGCACTGCAGTTGATTGGGAAAGACTGAGTCCATATTCATGCATCAACAGCAGGCACAGGAATATGGACTTGTGATGTGATTCTGATATTAAATGTTGGTATCACAGACATGTTGATATTGCTGCACAAACTCAGTATGAGCTCACTATTTTTGTAGTTTAAGCTAATTTTAGTGACAAATTATTCATGTAGTGAATCAAATGAGAGCTCACAGCAGCTTCACTCACATGTTCATACTTTATTACACGCTGACCTGTGTTTTTACCTGTGGCTCATGATCTGTCCAGGTTTTGCAATGGTTTGGATGTTTTCCTTACAGCGCTGTCATCAAAGAAGTTTGTTGTCTTGTTGTTAGCTTCACATTAGCGCCGCTTTTAGCACAGCTCTAACATCCACAAAACCGCCTCCTTTCTTAATTCCTCGTGCTTCCCAAAACCACATGTCTTTTTCCTCGCTCAAACCTCTACCTAAGTCTTTAAAGTGCGCGACGCGTATCGGCACTCTCGGCTAGGGCTGCAGCTATTGATTATTTTAGTAATCGAGTAATCTATTGATTCTTTTCTTCGATTAATCGAGTAATCGTTTAATTTTTTTTGTACGTGACGTAAACCATTTAAAAGCATATTAAATCATTTTTAAAATAAATGTTATTGTTCATAGTAATAAACAAATAACAAATAGAGTTTCTGCTTAAAGTCACACTTTTTACTCTTAATTTCACATAAGTTTGTCCCCAAAACAGCAACATTTCACTTCACCGTCCAAACTGTTCTGTTTTATATAAAGAATATATTATAAAGGACCAATTAACTTGTCACAGACTGTAAACAGTTACAGTAGCTATGATAATTGGTGTTTCTGTCACGTCACTTTAAATAATACATTTGTTTGTAAAACTTTATGTTGGGTGGGACCAGTGATGCTGGTATTTTGAGCTCTGCATGGCGTTTTGCAGCGTTACCTCCGTGTGCCGTTCACTTTGGCCTCCGCGGACTTTCTGTTTCATAATCGCGGCCCTCCGTGCTTTTTCAACAGAGGAGAGGGCGACGTGTTTTAAACGTACGAGAGTGACAGGGAAGCAGAGTTGTTCTGTGGGGGAGCGCAGGGGGCCGCGAGTGTGGGGCGGGGGTCCGCGGTGGCGTGGCGAAGACGCAGAGGCTGGGGTGGGCGGCACGGAGCTAGTTTGCGGTAGTTGGACACCGTGCTCTTTCACTCAACAAAACTCTTCCCGGTCGCACTTATGGATGTATTAGATTATCGGGTCGCACTCGTGAGTCTCTCTCTTTTTCGCTTTGGTCCGAGCGGAACAAGCTCTGTGAGAAACGAAAGCGCCACTAGTTGCTCCGTGCGCCACAGATTCACATTGTTTCTATTAAATATGTAAATTAAACGAATAATCGAGTCAATCAAATAATAATCAAAGCTTTTTTGTAATCGAATTATTCAATTTACTCAAGTAATCGTTTCAGCACTTGGCACTTGCGCTGGCAGCACACCCAGCAGCACACACAGCAGCACAGAGCTGTGGGAATTGTAGTTCTAGCGATAAAACCACTATATATCGATTGGAAATTAATAAATATAAACTAGAAATGTTCGGCAGGCCAGATTAGAACGTCTGGCGGGCCACATCTGACACTTGTGCTCTAAAACAAGCTGCCGTTCGCTCAGGTCGTAAAAGCATGTGTTAGAGAAGGGGAACGGGCCTCTGTTCAAGGTAAGAGTTCCGCAGCGCGTGTGATAAACCAAGATTCCTGTCTTGCAGTATTTCTCAGTGGCCTGTAGAGACCACTAAAAGACACATTGACTTCCAGCCACAGCCACTTCAGCAGGCTCACTGCATGCACCGTTGAGTTGAATATGGGGAAAGAAACACATTATATATAAAGTATTTTAAAATGATGATGCTAAAAAAACAGCTTTTCTCATTTGCGTCAGATTCAAAAGGCCACAGCGACCATCATCGAGCCCACAGGAGAGTCTGACAACCCACTGCGCTTCACCTCTGGCCTGGTGGTGGCGCTGGACATCGATGCAACCCTAGAGCACGTCCAGGATCCGCAGAACACGGTCAAAGTCCAGGTTTGTCTCTACTGCTCCTTCATACAGCCACAAACATTCTCTGTTTAAATGTTCATCATGTATTATATTTTTTGGGGGCTGGTCTGAGTTGAATTTCTTAGCCAGTATTTGATGTTTGTCTCCCTGTTGTGGGCAATAACCAGTGCTTTAAGTGGACAAAAATAAGTGCCAGTACTCGGTAAACTTAATTCTGGGGCCTAAATTTGTGAAACACTCACCTAAACCTCAGCATATGCGCTTCACAGTGAACAATGCCACAACACTCACTGTCCAAACAATGCAACACTACTGCACATCCACACTACAGATCTAACTCTCTGTGCTCTAATCAACAGCACCTCAGCACGAACAGATTGTCCAAATTACACCTTTGTGGGACACACACACATTTACAGTCTAATACCTCTGTGATAGGACACACACATGGATACACTGGTCCATTGAAAGAAAATGATCTGATGAAGGCTATCTACCCAAACGTAATCAAAAATAAAAACATTTTGGACATCTGCCGCTTGAGTGGGCAATGCATTCTTTCAATTTTTGAAATCGCTGTTCCTTGCATTTGCACCATGTAATGTGGTGTGCATACCGTTTCATTTTGAGGGACACATGAGAAAGGACCAAACTGCACAACTGTGGTGACTGTTTTTTTACTGTCCAAAATACTGGGACACAGTGAAGAGAAGGTTTCTTGCAGCAGGAGGAGGGCATAAACTGGCATTAGCCAGATATCTGGATATATTGATCATGACAAGGGCACTGCTAAGCCTGTGTAATAATCAAACGCAAGCACAAGAAACAGTAACCAATGAAGCAGGACTAGTAAAACCGGATCAAATCAGAGACAAAGGAATATGTCCCTGACGGATGGTCAGAGCCGCCAATCAGTGAAGACAACAGCAGAGCGTACTCACATAAAGAAAGCTGTGTGTAAAGTGGAGGGATCCAAAAGTCATTCTCAAGTTGTATTTGTTTGGGGCCTCATCTATAAAGCTTGCTTGCACACTCCGCAGTGCGTCGGCTGCCCTCTGTGCCCTCTGTGACATATGTGGTATTTATAAAACTTCCACTAGGCACAGGACTTTTGTTTATCTGCACAAACCGAGACTCTCCTGCAAATTCTGCGCAAAATCTGCAGACACGGGGGGGAAAAGACGACACTCGTGGAGAGGAGAAGAGGGGTTGAGGAAATGTTTGATTCAGGAAATTTTCAACAAATACATATTTTAGCCTCAAATAATTTTATTCAGAGATGATCACATTTAAACCGATGTTGGCCTAAACACAAAGAATGGTCTGTTTATTCGGGCCTGAGTGCGATGTGTGATTGTAAAATTTTGAGGGATAAAGCAAAAAACAAGTAGTGAACAATAATAAATATTCAATGAGTTGGTATTGAAATTTAGCATTCAGTAAGATCTAATTTTGAGTGAAAAAATATTTTAATACGGCTCAGTAGCACCCCCTCAAAAAACAATTTACATGGTTGCAATGGAAGCTTTGACCAAAAAATAATCAACATACACATCTGAAATTTGGCACAAAAAATAGGTCATGTCAGGACATGTAAAAACTTTTATTATAACCCCCTAAACCCTACAGGAAGTCTGGCATATATGAACATATCCAGGAATTCAAGTCACATTTCCTCCCAACAGTTTTCATCCAAAACACTTCTGTCAAAACCTGCAAAACCCAAGTGTGATTACAGATTATCAATTAGATTTTAATAGTGTTAAGAATGGCCATGGTTAATTAAAAAAAAAAAATGTACAAAAAAAATCTAGCTTTTACAAACATTGTCTGTTTTGAACAAATTAACTATAGCGCATGTGTTTAATTGTTAGCTTGACGTAAAGATATGTGTTATTAAGACCCTATCTTTTAATATGGCTCTCTGGTGCCATTTTGAATCAAAATATGCAGATTTTTCAAATCTAGCCATTGTAATTTTACAAACTTGTCTTAGGGTTTTTATCCGACGGTCACCAGACACATTATCAGGACACATGTGCGTTCAAAAGGTGTTAAAGAATTTGCCTAAGTGGATAAGGGTGTGGTCATAACAAGCTCTTAAAACAAAGCTGCAATTTTGAAAATGCGTACCGTATTTTGCGGACTATTAGCCGCTACTTTTGTCAGATGTTTTGAGCCATGCGGCTTATTTAGAGGCTGCGGCTTTTCTGTGTTTTTTTTTCTTTCACCGCTAGGGGCGAACTAACTTTCACCGCTAGGGGCGAACTAACCCGGAATTAGAATCAAAACTACAGAAAAGTTAAGCAAAGAAGCAGAATGTTTTTTTATTCAGCTAGCAAATAGAACACGGACGACAAATTACCAACTATAAATTATTTTCAAATTCTTGCCCCATCATTATGGAACCCAAACGAAGAAGTTCGTATGAAGCAAGTTTTATACTGAAGGCATATCTTGCTAGGAAACCGCGCGGCTGCACGCAAGCTTAACATCAATGAATGTACGGTGAGACGCTGGAGGGGACGGAGGGGACAGCGGGGAGAGCTCATGCGATGCCAAAAGTCAAAGAAAGAGTTCTGCGGCCTATATAAAAGGTGCGGCCTATGTATTGTTTTATTATCGTTTTTTTAAAAATAGAGCAAATGCGGCTTATATAGGGGAGCGGCTAAAAGTCCGGAAAATACGGTAATTCCTTGTAAACAAATCCTTGATGCAAACATAGTCGGATTTAGACGGACCCAATAAGTCGTTTGTGTATTTTGATGAGCTGGACATATTGACATGTACATTTAACTTTTTTTTTTTAAGCTTACTAGCGCCTCTACAAAGCTATAATGGGACCGAAACTTGACACCTGCCATTTTTCAAAACATGTAAAGCCAGGTTTGGTGGGTAGCCTACCCACTGAAATGCCCTTCCATGGTCGAAAGGATTGCAAGAGCCCTTTATCACTTTAAATCCATTCATTATCCTTGACAACACATGGCACATATGAAGCCATGCGCACTCATGCAGGGGCGCGTGCAGTCTGCGCTGTGACAGTATCGGACCATACAGAGAAGATCCCTCTGAATCCAATCCATGAACCAACGATTGGACCTGTGCGTTGAGACCAGACGCAGATTCTAACACAATTTGGATCCCCTCAAATTATCTTAAGGGTCCTCCTGAAATAATATATGTGCCATACCCAGGCATGCGCACTCACAGAAGTAACCAAAGTTTTTACAACCCACACGCAGGTTTATTGGCAGAATAAGAGCGCCTGATAGAGCTTCCTGATAGTTTTTTTGTTCTTCCGGCACTCAAAAGTGTTTGTCCCTCTTCTGCTGATCCATCCATATCTCTTCTGCTGCTTTTGTTCTGTCAGGAAAGACATCCGTGTCACTTGCTCACACTCACTGCCCTCTCCTTTGACCGCACAGTGAAAACAATATCTGGAAAATGGTCTACTGTCTAAATATTATATAAATGTAGGTGACTAAAACACAATTGATTTTGCCATTTTAAAAGTCAATTTGAGAGTCTATACAATAACTTGTATTTGTATTTCTCATCAGGGGCGTCGGCAGGTTTCCTGAAACCTTCTGTATTATTAATACAGAACACAGAGCCATGATCTGTGTTTTTATTTTCAGTTTTTTAAAAGAATAAACATAGCACACTTACTATGTCAGGCGTTTTGACGCCCAAGAACATAGTTCTAAAATTGAGTCTGCAGTGCTTTATTAATTTCAGTCCAATATTTTGGAGCAACAGGACAGTCCCAAAACACATAGTTTGCCTCCTGGCTGCCACAGTTTCCCCAAAAGTTAGCATTTCCTTGTGAATAATGAGCACTAGGACATGGTATTATGACTAAATTCTCTCCAGACATATGATTTTGTTGTGCTCCATTGGGATATACAAACACTTTCCCAATCTCCCTCCATAAAAACAAGGTTACTGTCTCTGCCATTTGTTTTTTATGTATTTAGTAGCTGTCCAGATTAGCAATGCATTGGTAAAATTTTGATATTATTCCCCTTGAAAGTTCCAATTTATAAGCTTTGATAAAAAAAATTCAGTCAGAGAGTGATTCTTGATTTCTTTGTTTCTTTTTGCAGAGCCTTGCCCCTCAAAACTGCTTTAGCTGCCTCCCAGAGAATGTGTGGAGAGATTTCGCCATTGTCGTTTTCCTCTACACAAGTCTCAATGTCATTTGATATTGTTTTTATAAATTGAGGGTCATTTAGTAGACTAGCATTACATTGTTTTTTTGTTTCTGTTCAGATCTAATGATGTAAATACGGGCATGATCACTTGTCCCTATGTCTTCCTCCATCATTTTTGACCTATATTTGTTGAAAAGAAAAAAGTGTATTCTGGTATAGATCTTTTTGGTATATTGCCGGACATATTGCCGGACAATCTTATATTATATTACCTATATTATCTATTCATTTGCTAAATGTATTATTTATAGTGTACTTTGTGAGTAGAAAGTGATGTCGCTTCCTTGGGGAGCATATATACATTTATCAAAGTAAGTACACTTACATTAATAGTTCCTTTGACCAATATAAAGCGGCCATCTTTCTGTTCGGAACTCTGTTCAAAGGCTATTCTACTTGGTGCAATATGGCCACTCCCCTCTTATGTTTGCCCATATATGAGGAATAGTAAAGTCAGTTATAACCACATTTTTTCAATTCTTTATGTTCGAAGTCGTTTAAATGGGTTTCTTGTAGGTATATTATTTGTGTGCACGTTTATACAATTAATTTTTTTGGTGTAAATTGTTTGTGCGGCTTTGTATTCAGAACCGCGCTATAGTGCGAAAATTATGGTATTTCTTACCAAAGAAAAAATTGAAACAATTTACAGAACAAACTGAAGCTGTTGGAAGCTAAATATGCCTAAAAGAAGGATCCTCATATGCTACAGGAATAAAGGGGTAAAATTAATGACCTGGCCTCACAGGAAATAATAAAGAAAATGCTCTTCATCATCATGATTCACAAAATTATTATCTTGGAATCTTAGATTAGATTACTTTTAAAATATGAGATGGGCAGAATATATTCATTTTAACAGCATACAATCAGCTAGAGCTGCAACGATTACTCGAATAAATCGAGTAATCGTTGCAGCTCGACAACAAAGTTTGTTTTCACGAAGGCGCAACAGGAAGAGAGCGGCGCGTTTTAAACTCACGAGTGCGACTCGGAAGAGTTTTGATAAGTGAAAGAGCCATGGATCTATTATAATAATCCCGAGCTGCAACTCTAAACACCGCATCTAGCTCAGCCCACCCCAGCCCCCGCGGTGGCGTGTCGACCCCCGCGCTCCCCCATTCAACAACTCTGCTTCCCAGTCACAGTCGTACTTTTAAACAGCCAATGCACATGGAAACAGCGCGGAGGACCGCGGTTATGTTAGAATAATCTGTTGTGAAACAGAAAGTCCGAGACGCGGAGGCAAAGTGCCGACAACGAGCCAAAAAGGAATGCGGCAAAATGCTCAAAACGCCAGGACCACCGGTCCACCCAACATAACGTTTAACAAATGTCTTAATTTAAGTGATGTGACAGAGCTACTGTAACTGTTTACAACTATGACAAGTTAATGAAGTCCTTTATATATATTCTTTATATACAAACAGAACAGTTTGGACTGAAGGAAATGTTGCTGTTTTGGGGACAAATTTATATGAAATTAAGAATAATAATGTGTTATTTTAAGCAGAAATTCCTTATTTTGTATTTGTTTATTACTATGAGCTATAACGTTTATCTAAAAAATTATTTAATATGTGTTTAAATGGTTTACTGAATGTACAAAAAAAATAATCGATTACTCGATTAATCGAAGAAAAGAATCGATAGATTACTCGATTACTAAAATAATCGATAGCTGCAGCCCTACAATCAGCATTTGAGTCCTACAACAACCGTTTCACCAAAATATCAGGAAACACAAGAATTAATTTTTTGACACTCTCAATCTATTTAAGAAATAAAGGGATAAAAAGCTTAATGATCTACAAGTAAATCTAAAAGTGCTGGAGGTAATTCATGCTAGGAAGGGGAATCATCAGGTGCTAGAGGAGATTAAAAAAAATCAATGGTCACCTGACAGATCCGCTGACTCTAGAAAGAGGGGTGAGACAGGCCTGTGCCTGGTCCCCCCTCCTGTTTGCTTTGTATCTGGAAACACTGGCCCATATTTTCCACAATCAAAAACAATTCATGGTGTTAGTCTATGGGATGGAGCACAAAATTGCCTGCTACCTACGTAGATGATGTTCAATTATTGAAAATATTTACTATTGTGGTGGGCTGGCTTTTATAGGATTCTACCAGCTGGCCCTGAGGCCCAATTGATTGGGTTAATCATTGTTGTTTTATGTATTGTTGTCACAACCAACATATCCAGTTAGCCCAAAAAGCATTTCAAACTAAAGTCATTATTTAGTCCATGTGGTACCATAGTGTTCAATGTTGAAATTCAGAACATTTCTCTGAGACAATTTTTACACATCACCTTGTCCTTTATTGTGGGTGCTTTTTTAAAGGTTAACAAATGTGGGGTTTTGCAAATGTCCTCCAGCGATGGCTCGGCCTGAAGTACATGCCAATGTTTCTTCAATATTTCTTTGATTTTTGAAGCCCAGTGATCGTATTCTGTATACAAACATATGCGTTTCTGATTTCTTGTTTTTGACTTGGTCTTGAGGAGATTGGCACGAGTAGTGTTATTAGCCCCTTCAATGGCATTCTTGCTGCTGGTAGGGCTATAGCGATCAGCTATTGTTATACTTTGCTTCTCAAACGCATCAGGATCAGAGCAGTTACGCTTGAGTCTTAGAAACTGCCCTGTTGGAATATTGTCCTTAAGATATTTAGGATGATCACTAGTTGCATGTAAAATGGAATTGCGTTCGATTTTTCTGTAGATTGTGGTTTGGACATTTCCATTTTCATTCTGGTGTGTATATTCAAATCCAGGTAGCTGATTTGATATGTACTGTAATCACAAGTAAATTTCAGGAAATCAGAGCTATTGATTACATATGTAACAAAGTCTTTCAATTCAACTTCTATTCCTTGCCAAAATAAAAAAATGTCATCAATGTATCTTTTGTACAATTTTAGTATGTTATTCTTTTTTTGGTCATATAATGGCCTCCTCCCATTTTTCAACTACTAATCCTGCCACAGATGGAGCTGTTGCTGTTCCCATTGCTGTGCCAGCTTGCTGAAGATACCAGTTGGTTTCATAGTTCATATAATTGCAACTAAGAACAACATGTAGAAGTTCTAGAAGGAATTTATTGGGAGGATTTACTGTTGGCTCTCTCTTAGATAGTGGGCAACTGCCACTAAGGCCTCATTATGGGGAATGCAACCATACAAGTTTTCAACATCCAGAGAAACAAGTAATGTATCTATCTAGATTGATAGGACTTAGACAATTGAGTACATCTTTGGTGTCCCCTAAATATGATGGTAAATATTTGACAAAATATTTCAAAAATAAGTCAACATATTAGAAGCTCAGTTCCTAATACTATGGGTCTGAGGTTTGGTGGGATGCTTATGGATTTTGGGCAAAGTATAGATGATTGGAGTAACTGGAAAAGGATTGGTTAAAAATCCCAGTATGTTTTTGATGATCCAGTTACATTCAAATGCGTCAGCATTTTATAACCCATCCATACCTGCCCTGCAATGAAATGAGAATTTCTTGTCCTGGCCCAACGCAACCTGTGCGTCAAAACACAACCGTGCATCACTGGAGTCCGGAGCGCTGCGCCGTGTGTGCGTGTCCTGTATCAGGCGAGACAGAGGGTTGTTTGCCCTCATCTGCACCACTCTCTCCTCGAACATAAAACCCACACAGTTTGGTCATTTATGCTGGAGGCAAATATCTAAAACTCATAAAAATCCCCAATCTATAACTGATGCTAGTTTTGAAGTTCATTAGTTACGATTCTGGCCATTCACAGATTGCACCAGACCACGTCCTCAAGTTGCTTTACTCCACCTCGTATTTTGGCATAATCACACCTCTTATTTAGAATTCCACGCTATCAATTGCGCCGACTGCGAGGTGTGACGCAATGCCCACGTTAACGCTACCTCTGGGGGTAAAATATGGCCCAAGGAGTTATTACAACCAAGAAGTCAAACAAAGCACCAACCATCCTAACCCTTTGATAGAAATATTTGTTCAAACTTATAAATCAGAGCTTTCAGGGGGAATATCTAAATTATATGTAAATGTTTTGATGTAGGCAGCCACAGTACCAATTACATTAAAAATAAATGGGAAAGAGAGGGTAATTTTTATTTGACTGATGAAGAATGGGAGTGTGTATACTTGTAACCACAAATCACTTGTTTGGAGAGAATTCTGTTGGAAAAATGTATTAGGTTTTTTCATAATCACTTTAATCACTTTCTTCTTTCCCCATAGGCCATAGATAAGATTTGTTGAAAACCTTTTTTTTTTTTTAAAGTATTTCCACTGCCTTTCTGTTAATCTACACATTTACATCAGTATTTATCTCACTGAGTGACTGCGTAATACATTATATTATTTCTCGAAGATCTTTATTATTATTGAGCGACTACATTCCATAGAATACGGTCACGAGTAGTTCCAGGGTATTTTATTATTGAGTGACTTCATTCTATAGAATACGGTCACGAGTAGTTCCAGGGTATTTTATTATTGAGTGACTGCATTCTATAGAATGCGGCCACATATGTTCTTGTGTTTATTATTATTATTATATTTTCCACATTTATCCCCGTTTTTTGGTGGGCCGCACAGGTCGCATTCCTTGTCCGATTTACGTCATTCAAAGTTCAGGTTGTAGCTAATTGACTAGTTATTCCTGGACTTCCTTTCAGGTAATCCTCAACCTTGTCATTTGTTCAGGATTCGTCTTGGAACATTGGATGTTTCCCTCTCTTGGCTTTCACAGGTCTCATTTCTTGTCCGATTTTTGTCATTCAAAGTTCAGTTTGTAGATAATTCTCGTGTGATTCCTGGACTTGCTTTTGGTATTCCTCGGTCTTGTAATTTTTTCAGGATCCGTCTTCAAATTTTCCCTATCTCTTAGAATGGCGGAATGTTGGTGATGTTGGAGTGATGTGACATCATCGTCATAGCAACTGTACAGAAAACGGCCATGCATTACGCAGACCGTCATGGCAACTAGGGCTTTGTGATATCATCTGCATGGCATCGGCATGTACAGAACATGTGCAGAAATTGCAAAAGAAGACTGCACCTACAAATCAGTGAGCACTGATTCTGAGACATATTTATACTTGATTTTTGTGTTTTTATATATACGTGTGAAAAAGTGCGTTTTGTTTTTTGCATTAGGCAGTCACTCCCAATGGCTTCCTGTCATTGCCGTTTCTAGTTATTATTAGGCCCGAGCCGAAGGACGAGAATCGTCCCGCCGATTGACTTATTAAAATTTGAGTGAAGACCCCAAAATATTGAAAGACTGCTCAGTAGTGCCACCTCAAACATTGATTAAATTGGCGCCAATGGGAGCCCAAAGCCAAAAAAGTCACAGTAAAAATATGATGCGCAGTCCAAAAAATAGTTAATCTGAGGAAAGGTAAAAAATTACATTATGACCCCGGCCTAAATCATACAGGAAGTCGGCCATGTTGGATCAACTTTACTTTTGACATCTCCCCGTACAGTCTTCATCGAAAACACTTCAAATTTGGCCACAAGATACAAAATCCATGATTAAGGAAATGTTGTCAGTTTGAAGCTGATACACCTTCTGGTGTGGACATAGTGAATTTTAAACAAAATTGCAATTTTTGGAAAATAAAAAATCCACGTTTCTTAAACTTTTTTTTTCAGGAAAATATTACTGGAGCGTATGTAAAGATTTCCAAGCTAAAAGCAATGCTATGCTAATAAAGTGGCTCTCTATTGCCCTCTCCAAATTTGATTTTTAAAAATTCTGAAAAGACGATCTATATGTCGTAGACAGCTGAAAAAATTAATATCTGGTTCATTTGTAACCGGGCACGCAACAAAATCACATGACTCTAACTCGAGTTTTGATAGCGGAAAAAAATGCTGTTTTTCTCCCACAAACCACCCCAATTTTGACTCCCTGAACGTTAACGAAAACTAAAAAAATTAAAGTCTCAAATTAACTCCCTAGCACCATCTGCAATGATGGGCCTTTTTCGTAGACTTAAAGAAATATATTATGACCTCACCCTAAACCCCACACGGAGTTGGCCATTGTGGGTGGAAACCAATTTTTTAAATTTTTTATACCTCATACTTTATTTTTTTCCACCTTGGATTTTTAGTCAGGCTTGATAAATTGTCAAAATGAACTACAACCATGTGCAATTAGAGGTAATTATTATTATTTTTTTATATACAATTCCAAATGTGTGTGTGGAAAGCTCCTTAACAAAAATGGTTATTTATAAGTTAAAACTTCCGTATCTCTCGCATGAGATATCTTATTTCACGGCATGAATATATGTTTTTGCCAAATGGTGAGCTGAACCCAAGGATGTACAATATACAGTATATAGCTATATTTTACAAAGGCTCTATAGTGCCCCCTTGAACATTTGAATGAAGTCAAAAAATGTACTTTGATGTTGGCAAATCAAATTTGGCACAGACATCCTTGCCATTTTGAACAAAAAAAGCCAATGACATCATACCTCGGTCTGCAAGCATGTTACCGTGACAACCTAACAAATATTGCCATAGACTTGCGTGCGTTCTGGTTTACAAACCTTTTGAATGGGATGTAAAAAATGTACTTTGACGTAGACAAATTGAATTTGGCACAGACATCCTTCACTAGCAAGGACCACAACCCCAGCTACGATACGAAGTGTTTATTGGCATGCAAGAAACATGAACAACACAAGTCTACCGAAATGGATGCGGTTTTGGGGCTTCTGGTGATGAGGGCTGTAGGCTGCCGGGCCTCGATGCCCCCATCTAGGAGATAAATTAGAATAATAATTTAAAAAGCGTGGGAAGGAGGGGCACGAAGTCATGAACGCTGATGTGTGAGACCTGGATGCCTAAATGGTGTAACCGCAGGAAGGGGCGTGAAAGGGGCGTGGTCCTGCTTCCGAGCATCAGATAACAAACGTATCTTAATTTCTTGCCATTCTAAACAAAAAAGCCAATGACATACCTCTAGCTGCAACCATGTTACTGTGGCAACCTGACAAATACTGCGTTTTGGTTTACAGGCATTTTGAATGGGATGAAAACATTTACTTTGTCATTCAATTCAATTTATTTTTGTAACGCCGAAAATCACAACAGTAGTAGCCTCGAGGGGCTACAGTGGAAAACAATGTCCTGTGTCCTTAGACGGATGTCCCAAGCTCCCCTGTCCCTCCCCTGACCCTCCTTCTCGGCCAGGAAAAACTACCAAACCTCTTTGGGGAAAAGTAGAAACCTGTAGGAGTTCCACAGTGAAGGAGAGATCCGACTCCCTCGGACGGACAGGCGGACACGCCTCAATTTGCAGATACACGGTGGAGCTGGACCCACTCAGGATGTTTCTTCGAGGCGATGAAGAACTGTTCCTATGGAGTAGAGGCTACACTGACGTTGTCCAGTGTAACTATCTGCTCAGATAAAGCGTCTCCTAGATCATTACGGCCTATACGATGACTTGTTTTTTCAGGGTTAAGAAGCAGATAATTAAGTGTCATCCAGGTTTTTATATCCTTCACACAAGCACCAAGTCTGTCTGCTTGATCGGTCTGGATCGGGTTTCATTGACAGATACAGCTGTGTGTCATCTGCATAGCAGTGGAAGTTAATGCTATGCTTTCTGATAATGTTACCTAACGGCAGCATATAAAGAGTAACAGAATTGGACCGAGAACTGAACCCAGTGGCACACCGTAGGTTACTTTAAGAACAGGGTGAGGAGCTTTGGTTTACATCAACAAAACTGGTACTATCCTATAGGTAGGATTTAAACCAGCTGTGGGTTGTCCCTCTGACACCTAACATCAGATTCTAACCTCTGCAGTAGAATGTTGTGGTCGATGGTGTCGAACACTGCACTGAGGTCCAATAGAACCAGGATTGAGACCTGTCCATCGTCAGCAGCTAATAACAAATCATTTGCTGACTTTAACTAGTACAGTTTCAGTGCTGTGGTGGGCTCTGAACCCTGACTGGAAAACTTTGAATAAGTTGTCCTGTAGATGCGACAAAGCTGTTTAACTACAACTCTTTCAAGGATTTTAGAGACAAAGGGTTGATTTGAAATAGGTCTGTAGTTTATCAACTGGTCAGTGATCAAGATTAGGCTTTTTTCAGAAGCGGTTTAATGACTGCATGTTTGAAGGACTGTGGAACATAACCACTTTTTAGTGAAGTATTTATTATATTAAGAATAGAATCTATAATTAGGGGGAGATTGTCTTTAAGGAGTCCTGCTTGGAATCGGGTTCTAGAATACAAGTTGACGTTTTAAAGGACATAATGGCTGAAGTTATCTCTGCCTTGATCAACAGCAGTGAACTTTCTAGTGTTACTGATGGATTTATATATGGACACTAGTTTTACAGCTTGGGCTTGTTCAGGGCTAATGGTGGGAGTAGTTTCATCTAATTTATCTCTGATTGTTTTTATTTTATTGTTAAAAAATAGAAGAAAATCATTAGAGCTGAGTGTAGCTGGATTGAGGGCTCTACTGCGCTGTGACAGTTTATTAGCCTGGCTACAGTGCTGAAAAGAAATCTAGTGTTATTTTTGTTGACTTTTATTAAATTACTATACTATATAAATTTGAATAGTATCTGGTTTGGGCCTTAGGCAGAGCCTGCTTATAGGACAGGCAGATTTTCTATGCTTTTAGGGATTCCTCCGTGTCGGGAGCGACGAAATGGTCTTTCTAATTGTCTAACTCTTTGTTCATGTGAATCATGTGAATCATGTCATGAACAGTTGAAATTGGGCACATTTATTCTCCACATCACACTGAAAATAAAATCCAATGGGGCATAACTCTATCTCGAACCGTGCAATCGTGAACATTTTGAATGAAGTAGTATTAAGTTGGTACTGTTTGTGAGGGAGGGCTGATGAAGGCAGCAGAATTAGAGGTGTGCTCTTGGCCGGCGGCTCGTACTCCACGGTCACAAGGGGGGCGAGGGCCTTTATCGCCGCGCCGTCTCTAGTTTTTAATTGAGTGACGGCGGTGTTACCTGTGCGATTCTTGCTATTACTTTTGGTATTTACCGACAAATTCGGAAAAGAATCGACAAAGGCGACAAAGTTGCAATTTTTCCTATTTTTTTGAATCGCAAGATTTGTTGCTTTCCAGGTCAGGGTTTTATCGGCTCTTTTAAGCTTTGTGTAGTTTGTAAGTATTTTTCAGGACTTTTAAGGTTTGTAGTGTTGTAGATAAAGCCCGTAATTTTAGAATTCTAGTACTTGTAGTACTTGGATACTTGCAGTATTTGTAGTACTATACGTTATAGTACTACATTGTAGTAGTACATTGTAGTACTTTTAGAATTTTAGTAATTGTGAGTTTTCAGGGATGTGTTTTTAATGAATTTCTTAGAATTCTAGAAATCTAGTACTTGTATTTTATTACTACATTGTAGTACCTTTGTAGTACTTTTAGAATTCTAGTAATTAGTATTTTTTTTTACAGTGCGGATATTTTTACAGTGAATTGTGCCCTGAATCCTGATTGGCTCAGGGGCTTTACTGTTGTCTAGAAATAAAATATTGACGCTGTCACTGTATTGGTTTTTCACTTGTCAACAGTTTTCGTTTCTGTACATTTCTGCCAACTTTACGTTTGCATTTTTTCTCTGTAACAAAACCCACAATGTCAGCGCACGGCACAAGAATGGGACCCTTTGGGACCCTTTGATGAGTCGTTCATTGCAGTTCTCAAATATAATCGAAGGTGGCATATCTGTTTATAAAAATCTTCTTGCTCAGAAAAAGAAAGAGTGCCAACAACGACCCATAACAATGTTCTTCTCTCGGAGAAAGACCCCTGCGCCTTCAGTAGAAACAGACGCTACAGCGGGGCGGAGTCAGGACGAAGAGCGCACAGCTGGAACTGTGACATATGCCAGTGACAATGTTTCCAACCTTGTATTACTATATTAAAATACATTTTGGGCTTTAAAACAGGTTTTGATTTTTGGTTTCATTCTATAGTTCAGTATTGCATTGTAAAATAATAAAAAAAATAAAGCTGACTACTTCACGGATTTCACTTTTTCGCGTGTTATTTTTGGAACGCAACTTCCGCGATAAACGAGGGATCACTGTACTTGCAGTGCATTCTGTATTTTCATTACTATGTTGTAGTACTTGCTGTAGTACCACATTATATTACTATGTTGCAGTACTACATTGTAGTACTTTTAGAATTCTAGTAATTGTCAGTTTCCAGGGGTGTTAGGGTTAGTAGTGTTTTTGTTTTTTTTATGAATTTCTTTCTCAGGTTTGTTGTTTTGTAGATTTCTTTTTGTACTTTTAGAATTCTAGTCATCCTAGTACTTGCAGTGTATTCAGTACTTTTAGTACTATGTTGTAGGTTTGTAGTACTACATTGTATTATGTTGTAGTTCATTTTAGCATTTTTAGAATTCGAGCAATCTTAGTACTTGCAGTGTATTCAGTATTTTCAGTCTTATGTTGTAGTACTACGTTATAGTACTTTTTGTAGTAGAACTACGTTGTAGTACTTTGTTATAGTACTTGTTGTAGTACTGGTACTGCGCTGTAGTACATTTTGTACGTTGAGAATTCTAGTAATCCTAGTACCAAGTCCAAAAGTTGTCTAGACCAGAGCCCCCAGATCTCAGGACCCAAGTATTGCAGCAATGCTTTAGAAGTACATCGAGTACTAACCTTCAAAATAAAAGCATATCTGTATTAAATTGCATTGATTGTTCAGTCAAATTGAGGCACATTAAATTGAGGTCATTTTATCCAATATTTCAACATCTCCAGTCCCTAACAGTTTTACTACAGACTCTTGCAGTAATGCAGTAGAAGTACATCGAGTACTACCTTCACAATAAAAGCACATTGAAAGTTCAATGCACTTTAATACAAATACAGTCAAATTAAGGCACCTTTTGAGAAATGATTCCACTGTAGTCAACTTAATACTAACGCCTTCAGTCCCTCACAGTGCTACTATAGACTATTGCAATAATATAGTAGAAGTACATCCAGTACTACCTTCAAAATAAAAGCATTGTAAAACAATGAATTTGAGTTATACACAAATAAAGCACTGTAAAAATATGTTTTGGGGTTTTTCACAATAAAAGCACTGTAAAAATATGTTTTGGGATTTTCACAATAAAAGCACAGTCAAATGTTTTTGGGGATTTTCACAGTAAAAGCACTGTACTTGTGAACGTGTGGTTTGTATTTCCGCTTGGTGTACTTCTTGGTGTACTTTTTTTTTTTTTTAGAGTTTTATATTTTTGTTTTTGTCATGTCAGATCAGGACAACTGGAGAGTTGCCATAATCATTGTGTACTTTGTACTTCTCGAACTTCTAGTACTGTTTTCTGTAGTGTTTTCGTCATGCAATGATCGAACACACTCATTGTAGAGATTGCAGACAAACTGCAATCTAACCTAATAGGGAAACTTTTAACTTGTCGTTCTGAAAAAACTACAAAATCGACAAACACCTAAATTAATTAGAAAATTACTTGAACTTCTTTTCGGCAAAACTACTTTGTAGTTCTAGGTTCTAGTAATTGTAGAATGTTTTCGTCATTCAGTGATCATTTTTCAGAATAACAAGTTAAAAGTTTCCCTATTAGTTTACATTGCAGAGACTTCAGAGATCTCCATGGCAAAACAGTACGAGTGAGTGAGACTGGCCACTTTTACCACCTCACAACCAAACTGCTTTCTGTGCGGTTCTTCTTCCTTGGTGGTGTTTAATAATGTTACATTACCCCCATTCTTTAGTTGTTGTTGTTGGTGCTTCCAACGGCGGCCGGCAGCCAAGCGCATCCTTCCTCTTCTTCTTTTGCTTTCAACGGCGACTGGCTTCCATAGTGCCACATCACCGCTACCCACTGTAGTTGTGACTCTTGCACTTTAAGAAGATTCCGCAGATTGAATTGTCTATTAGTTTGAAACCATAAAGACAGGTCAGTTAATTCTCTTTCATATGCCGAACAGTGAAGCAGCATATACTCAACAGTTTCTGGTTCTTGACAGTGATTACACAAATCGGTAGAATGTTTGCCTATCCTACTCAGCGACCAATTGAGTCCAGTGTGGCCTATTCTCTTGCAAGCAAAGGCTCTCTCTTCCCCCGCGTTCCCGCCATGGATCTGCATGGGCCAACACTATTCTGTATCTGATACAGATGTCGTCCAGTATCAGAATGATTCCAATAGTCCTTCCAGAGTTCATACACATGACGCTTAATAATGGGCTTGATTTCAGGTTTGTTTATTTCAACCATCACTTCAATTGATGGCCGCCTAAGGGAATTCTTAGCCAGCAAATCTGCCCTTTCATTACCATCCACCCCAACATGTGCGAGGACCCAAATGAAGGAGGTTGGGTTGTCAGAAGCTATCACAACATTGTGACACTGTAAAGCAGACGTAGCCCATTCCATTGCTAACCGTATCGCTATGAGTTCCGTGGAGAAGACGGAGAGATGATCTGTTAACCTCTTCTTGACTGCTATCTCAAGGTATGAAAAAGGCATCGCCTGTTCGCCCACTCTCGGGTTTCTTAGATCCATCAGTATAAATAATCATACCATCGGAATGCTTATTGATGAGCTCTTGAACAATAAACTGTAGCGCCTTTTCAGTTTTTCCTTTTAAGATTGCGATGCAAACTAGTATCAACAGGAGCCGGAGCTTCCAAGGAGCCATGGTTGACAAAGCCACCGAAGGGTTCAAGTTAAGATGGCTTATCCGAGCAAGTCGTGCTTTTGCATTTCCTACCCCGCTAAAACACCGATCATCAGCCTCATGATCTTTCCCACTCTGAGAAGTTTCTTCACTGGGGGTGAGTGCTTGTGTGTCCTTGCATATTTACCCGATAAGCTAACATCCGAATCAGAATCAGAAAAGGTTTATTGCCATTGTCGATGAATTCACAAACATAAAAACTTGTCTCGGCATTAAGGTGCAACATAAAACACTGATCAATAATAAAAACAACATATATTCAATCCAAAGGGCATGCATTAAGAAACCATTTAAAATTACTATAGTATAAAATAAAAATAAAAATAAGCATTACTATTTACACAAGAATGACAGTTAAAGTTACAGTTGTAGTGCAAAAAGTGCAGTGAGTGGTTGAATAGTTGCAGTTAAAGTGACAGGTGTTTAGAAGTGTTCATGAGTCCAACGGCAGAGGGAAACAAACTATTCTTGTGGCGGGAGGTTCTGGTCCGGATGGACCATAGCCTCCTGCTTGAGGGGAGTGGTTCAAATAGTCCATGTCCAGGGTGAGAAGGGTCAGCTGTGATCCGACCTGCTCGTCCCAGAGCCCTGGAGACGTACAGGTCCTGCAGAGATGGAAGTCTGCAGCCGATCACCTTCCCAGCAGAAAACACGATAGTCTCTGTAGTCTCTGTTTGACCCTGGCTCTGGCTCCAGCATACCACACGGTGGTGGAGGAGGTGAGGATGGACTCAATGATGGCCATGTAGAACTGGGTGATGGTGGTGCAGAGGAAGCGGAAGGAGTCCACGGTGGTGATGGGTGAGTCTGTCATGATGAGGGGGGCTGGGGGAATGTGACTTTCCTGGAGTCCACGATCATCTCCACTGTCTTCTGGGCGTTGAACTCCAGGTTGTTACCGCTTGCACCAGGACACCAGCCGGTCCTCCTCCCTCCTGTAGACGGACTCATCCTTGTCCGAGATGAGCCGGATGAGGGTGGTGTCGTCCACAAACTTGATCAATTTTAACGGAGTCGTGGCTGGAGGTGCAGCAGTTTGTGTACAGGGAGAAGGGCAGAGGAGAAAGTACACAGCTGATAGTCCGAGTGTCTGAGACATTTTTCCCCAGCCGCACGCACTGCCTCCGATCCATCAGGAAGTCGGTGATCCACCTGTAGGTGGAGTCAGATACGTTGAGCTGGGAGAGCTTGTCCTGGAGCAAAGCAGGGAGGATGGTGTTGAATGCAAAGCTGAAGTCCACCAACAGGATCCTGGCATAGGTTCCCGGAGTGCCAGGTTGATCTGTAGGCGAACTGCAGGACGTCCAGCAGAGAGGAGTTGAAGGACTTGAGGTGGGGCAAGACTAGGTGCTCAAATAATAATCTACACCACATAAACTCAGTCACTCCAACACCACACAACTCAGTCACTCCTACACCATCATCCAGTTCTGTACTGTGGGTTTTATTCTGTTGTTTTATTTTGTTGTTTTATTCTGCTGTTTTATTCTCTTGTACAATGTCCTTGGGTGTTCTGAAAGGCGCTTTTAAATCAAATGTATTATTATTATTATTATAAATGACTTCATGACTACAGACCTCAGTGCCACAGGCCTGTAGTCATTAAGTCCAGTGATCCGGGGCTTCTTCGGGACAGGGACAATGATGGCAGACTTGAAGCAGGCTGGGACGTGGCATGACCCCAGGGAGGCGTTAAAAATGTCTGAAGACAGGGGTCAGCTCTGCTGCGCAGTGTCTTAATGTGGCGTCTGGTCCAGCAGCTTTTTGGGGGTTGGATTTCCGAAATAGCTTGTTTACATCCTGTTCCTGAACTGAGAGAGTGGTGGGGGAGGTGGGTGGGACCAGGTTTGTGTTGGCGGAGGTGGCCACCGTAGGGGAGAGGGTGGTCACATCAAACCTGGAGTAGAAGGTGTCCTCCTGCTGCCTTAACTGCTTCAGTTTTGGAGTGAACCAGGGTTTGTCATTGTTGAAAGTGACTTTGGTTTGTGTTGGTATGATGCTGTCCTCACAGAATTGAATGTATGACGTCCACAGTGTCCGTGTACTCATCCAAACTATCTGTGGCAGCTCTGAAAACCTCCCAGTATGTAATGTCTAAACACGCACCTAGCTCCTCCAGTGCCTCATTGGTCCACTTCTTAGATTTCTTCACTGCAGGTTTTGAGAGCGTCAGCCTCTGTCTGTATGTGGGGATCAGGTGAACCATGATCTGAAAACCCGAGAGCAGCGCGGCTTTTCAGATTGTGACGGATAAATTGTAACCTCCGGATCCATAGTGGCATTTCTCCCAATTCAACCTGCATTGCAGAGACAGGGGAAGTCTTAAAACCCCTACAACAGATACGCAAGGCTTGGGCTAGTTCTACATCAAGTTTCTTTAAGTTTGTTTCAGCCGAAGACATGTAAGCAATACAGCCATAATCAATAGCTGCTCTCATAATAGCCCAATAAATAGTCAGGAGTGATTTCCTGCAAGCTCCCCAGTGCCGTCCAGAAAGACAACGCGGCAGATTATTCACCTTTTTGCATACATCTCTAGTCTTATCGATGTGCTGTTGCCAATTAAGCCTTTCATCAAAGATAACTCCTAGGAATCTCACTTCCCTGACCTGTTCAAGTACCTGCCCATGCAGTGTAAGAGAGACATTCTCATGCCGATTAGAGAAACAAATCACTTGGGATTTCTGTACAGACAATTTAAATCCCCAATTCAGAGTCAACTGCTCCACCTGCTGTGTTGCTCTCTGCATTTTCTTCTCAATAAACCGGAGATCTCTGCCTTTCACCCACAATGTGCCATCGTCAGCATAAAGGCTTCTTCCAACAGAGTAATCTACATCTTTAAAGATGTCATTTATCATGACATTGAACAGAATAGGACTGCACACACTTCCTTGTGGGGTTCCATTTTCTACCTCATAAACCTTAGAGCAGGGTTGCCCATTGCGTTGATCGCGATCTGGCAGTCAATCTCGGAGGCAGTGGCAGTCGATACCAAAGCAAAGTTTATTGGCTGATGCTAAGTGACAGTATATACACACACTGAGCGAGTCTATCACATGGTGGTCCCCAAAAGCGCGAGTGAACCATGAGTTACAATCAGCGCGAGGAGGCTACAGTATTTTGGCCGCAGTGAGTTTCGGCAGGAGCACACTGCAGTCGCTCAGAACGAGCCGACGTCACAAGAGAACAGCGGAGCACATGAGGGAGGCGAGAGATGTGAGGGAGTCAGGCCGAGGAGCAGGAGGAGACTGTTCAGGCTGTTTCTGTCCTTCACAGAGCAGTTTGTTATTGACGCGACCCAAAGGAAAGCTGACTTTTTCTACGTCTCAAGCCCCTCATCCCAGCGTTACCATGGAGCTTGTCTTATTATAATAAATAATATTATAGTTAAAAAGATCTTCAAGTGAGGTGATTATAAGCTCAACCATCTGTTATTTAGTCTATTATTTTATTTTCAAAATTGTCATCTGTATGAATCTGTCTAGTCAAGTTAATTAACAGATTTTCTCTTCCCTGCTATATATTGCACGTCTATACATAATAAAATATTATTAGTAAATTGAGCCTACACTGGTTTGACTTTGTCTGCCAGACAAGAAACTCCTTACCCAGATAAACAACTTTCCCTTCACACCACACTTACGCAACTTGATAAGGACCCCTTGCTTCCAAACCATATCGTATGCTTTCTCCACATCAAAGAGTACTGCAATAACTTTTTCTCTGTTAGTCTTGGCTACTTGGACTTCCGACTCCAAGCATAACAAAGAATCCATGGTATTTCTTCCCTTGCAGAAGCCACTCTGGTGACTGGAAAGCAAATTCTGACTTTCCAAAAAGTTATTCAACCGCTCGGTAACCATGGTTTTCCCTCGTTGCGATGTCAATGCAATCGGCCTATAGCTCGATGGGCCAGACGGGCGTTTGGCTTCAGGACTGGTACTACAATAGATTGTTTCCATGCTAACGGAATACATCCTGAATCCCAGATTAAATTCAATGGATTTAAGAGTAGACCAGGAGCGTTATCTGCTAAATGAGAGAGCATATCATAGCACACCTCGTCTTTACCTGGAGTTGTTTGTCTTGCCTTAGAAAGCGCACCTCGTAGCTCAAATAGCCTGAACGGGAGGTCAAGGTCATCTTGAGTTGAAGGCTGGGATTTAAACAATTCAACATTCTGTGCCAGAGTATTATCCCTGCATTGCTTTGCTGCAGGTGAGAGATCGTCAGAGCTGTGCACAGACACAAAAGTACGAGCCAACAGCTCAGCTTTATTAAGGTTGCTGACTGCTTGAACATCGTTTTTCACTAGAACTGGCATCTCATAACTGCCCTTAACTCCACTCATACGCCTAATCATCACCCAGACATCACCAAGTTGTGTATCTCTTCCAATTCTGGAACAGTACTGCCTCCAAAAGGTTCTTTTGGCCATCCTGACAGTTCTTCGCAAAACTGCACAAGCTTTCTTGTAGCCAATGAAGGTGTGAAGACCCTTTACCTTAAATGCCTTATTCCTTGCCCTAATAGCTTCACCACATGCTTCAGTCCACCATGGTTCTTACGGCCCCCATCTTTACTCTTCGGAATCGTGTCTTTAGCTGCCTGTGTGATGTTTGATTCATCCACCTGAGTCAATTCTCCTTCACGAAACCGACAGCCAGCAGTTTACCTTTGGAAGGCCTCCCAATCTGCACTTGCCAATTTCCACCTCTGGATCTTTGTCCCTCTGCCTGCGCAGCTTTCAATACCCACTATAGTGCGTATGGGATA